>APFE030759891.1:10997-42431 GCA_000404065.3 Pinus taeda | reverse complement strand
ACTTCAGCAGCAACGCATCTGGTCCCCAAGGGCCACCTCGTCACCTGTTCCGATTCAGCTGCCCCCAGCGCAGCCAAAAAGATTTACTTGCATTTACTTCCAGCAGCATTTAGATTCTTTTGAAGAGTTCTAAGCAGACCTGCACGGTCATTTGTAATGATGTCTTCCTGATATTTTGTTTATAAATACCACCCGAAGTGATATTGTAAAGGGTTGGTAGTAATAGTTGTTGGTCAGTTTCTTTCCAGTAATTTTCTCTGAGTAAAGACTCGCACTGTAACTGTCATATTTTGCTTAATCAAAGATTGCTGAAGGCATGGATTGCGAAACAACTTGCTGTTTTCTCTGGGCCAAGGAATGATTACGGAATTCCTGGGAATGATTACGGAATTCCTGTGTCTCTGCATGATCCAATAAGTGTTCTTCCTCCCTGTTTATTTTATGTTTTTATCATCTTCACTCCATTCTAAGTTGCAGGAAAAAAGAATAGCTTAAGATTTGTTTAAATACACCTTAAGTTCAATTTCTGCACTTTTTGATGTTTTCTTCTGAAACGGTCATGAGCTAGAATTCTTAACTGCTCTAGTTTACCCTGTTTTGTTCGTATATGGGTGCATGTCTTTGGAATTCTTAACTGCTCTGGGATCCCACTCATCCATTTCTCCCCTCTGTCAGCATGATGAAATGATTCTCTTTTGCCTTTCATCCCTGATGTTCATTCCGTACTTTCAGCAGCTTGAATGTTGTATCCTGCGTGGCTATCCCGCTCCGTATCCCCTTGTGACCAAGAAAACGCTCGCATGCCTCAATCTGTGACTCCATGCCCAATGGTTCAGAACTTGTAACATCTTACTGTGCCTCTTTACTCGAGAATCCTACCTTCCTCCCAATCACAGTCAACATTCCCTTGAAGTCAGAAAGCTAGCCTAAAATCATCAACTAAGGTTGAATCCAGATCAACTGAGGTTGAATCTAAAGGAGAGAGCCCTCTCCGATTGTAGGTGGGCTAGAACCTGCAATCAGAAGATTGGTTTGTGGTTACCTCGGCCGTATCCCTAATAAGAGCTAGGGACAACCTGAGTGATAACACCCTCCATAGTCCCTCATACATTTGGAAGCAAGAACCTAAAGACACCATAAATCTCTTCATACTCATCTAAGAAAACTCAAACATTGGCAAACATGGAGTCTGATATTTCCTATGACCGAGATGAGGAGACACTCAGTGATTCTTCTAGAGAAGTGCATGCACCAAGGAGACCTCACAAGGGTGGTAAACATATACAAGAGGAGACTACTTCACTTGCTGAGCTACAGGCCTGTCCTCTCGCTGTCACATGCTTTCAACACCAATCTTGTTATTAGTTCTGTGAGATGGTAGAGAGAGTCCAGTACCATCATGAGTTGGCCAGGTTGTTTGTGCTCCATATTCATAATGGCCAAGTCACTCTAGCAGGTGTGACATTCACCTTGACACCGGAGACTATTTCTCTAGCAATTGGGATTCCAAATGTCGGTGGGCAGTGGAGTAAAAGACAACAGATTGACAAAGAACATTATGAGCCTTACATCAAGGCTGGTTATCAGAGACATCTTAGTAGAGTTTTTCCCTTCAGGTATTTGAAGGACACATATGCTCCCTTGATGAAACTCATAATTAAATATTTCAGCTGTGAGGGCCGGTTTTCTCGCCTGTATGCCTATCACATCAGATTGTTGATACACTTTACTAGGGTGAGAATGATGAATCTCCCTTATTTTATTTGCCAGAACATTGAGAAGATGACCACCTTAGTGCAAAGGAAGCCTCCTCAGCAACAATATAACAATATATATCATTTTACACTGATAAAAATTGTGGTCTTGCATCAGCTTAGTTTACAGAACATCTCATGGGAGGATTTCATTTCACATGAGGTCTTCACAGGTCCTCAAGTACCTCTAGTAGCTTTTCATGAGATAGGAGGACCTTCACATCGATAGGAGATTCATGAGACACAAACCGCTAGTGTGCCAATGTTTATCACCTACCAAAAGGGCACTAGAAGGTTGTTTGCAGCAGCAAAGCGAGTATTATCTCCACCCAGGGTGGAAGGGGTCTCGCTTCCTCCATTAGCAAAGCAGGTACAGGACAAGGGCAAGTGGCCATCACATGATGAGGGGCCTTCATGAGGGTAGGAGATAGATTTCATTCTTATTCAGGATGATGACACCAATTTGGGCTCATAAAGCTCAAAACTCAAAGAGATCATTCAAGAGAAACAAGCGGACATTAATGATTTGTATCTCAACTTAGAAAGAGCCAAGTGGATAATAAAATATCTGGAGCAAAGAAACAAACAACTAGAGAATCAGCAAACCATTATGGAGCTACAAAACATACAAGAAAACCAGCAAGCTGCCAAGAGGAGGAAAGTGAAGCTCATACCACTTGAACAAGAAATCAATGCTGATCGTGAGTCTTGGCTTGAGAGGGCAAATATCCACTTAGAAAATTTTCTTGAGAAGACCAACAGAGAGAAAACTATGATGAGGCACATGGCCTACCATTACTTGTTGATAAACAATAGTTGCAAGGCATGAATCAGGAACTTGAAGGCCAAGTTGAAGAAAGCATTGAGGAAGCGAAAAGAACAAGATAGACTTCAGATCTTGGCTGAGGCTTCCTTGGCCCAACACAGTGCTTAATGGAGGACACTCAGCCCAAATTTCAAAAAATATGGGACACTTTTGGCAATTTTGGAATTTTTGGCCTAAAAGATAAGTTATTTTGCCAGATGCGCCGTGCCACTTGGCACTTGCTTTTGATGGGGACCTCCTTTTGAGGAAAACTCAGCATTTTTGGATTTTGCATGAAAAAATATGCATGCTCACAAATTGTTAAGAAATTTTGACAGGTTTTGAGCTTCCAAAAAGGTTAAAAACACCTCAAAAATGACCTTTCTGCCCCTTTTTGGACACACAGGAAGCAATGTTGGGAGAATTCAGTTTTGGAGGGGCAAATGGAGGCCAAATTCAAAAATTCCACTTGTTCTAGAAAGTAGATAGGCAGAACTTTCCAATATGTACACTTGGAGAAAATTTGGACATCAGGAAGACCTCCAAAAGTAGTTGTAAAAAGGTGCTACACATAGGGAAATTAGCGCGACACATTGGAGGAAATTTGCTCATTTTGGCCAAAATACTCTGTTTTTCGCCTAGTTTCTTGACAGTTTGACTTTTCTCCTTTTAATTGTCAAACTCATGATGTAATTTAATGTGACTTGATGGATTTTGATGTAATTATGCTAAATTTTCACTCATAGAGGTAGATTCATCCATGAAAAGGTATTTGGCAACTGAATGAATCAGTTCCCTAGTTTTTAGAGGCAAGTTGTTCCACTGCCTACTTTTTAGTTCTCAGTTTAGAATTTGTTGGAACAGCTCCTAAACTCATGAGCTCGACCCCTAGAGGCTAGGATGAGTTGTTGTTTGCCTATATCTTGTGATTTTTCAGTCATTAGCAAGGGTTGGACTTTTGGGAAAGCTTGGAGCTTCATTGTATATTGATTTCAGCAATTTGGCAAAGGAATAGACCAGGGTTTACAGCAGTTTATGGGATTCTTGTGGCATCTTTGACTTGGTATTGTGTTTCCTTCTATAATTGTAAGTTTACATGTGTTTTATGTATGCCATCATCTCTCTTTTCTTCATTTTAACTAAATCAAACAAGGATAAAGGTAGAATCCATTGAAATTACAATGCTCTACCTAAGGTTTTGTTTAGTTATTTATGTTTTCAGCTGTTTGAAGAGGATCCCTGAGACTTTCTTGCCCTCTTCAACTCCACACTAGTCTAAAAGCTCTCCATCTCACTCAATTTTAAGTACCAAATCATTTGCATACCTTGCCCCATAGAGATCTTTGCAAAACTGAGCCTCATTCCCCAGACCCAAATCTGCCTTTCCATTTGAGCCAACAAAACATCATCAAATTCAATTAAACTCTTCTAAAACACATACCTAGCCTAAAATCAGTCTTCACATCAAGTCATCTCAAGCCTCACTGATCATATTTTGCTGAGATTGACAAGGAAAGAGCCCTCTCCCGACCTGGTAGGGCTAGCTACCAGGTTAAGCGTGGTTTGATGTTATCCTAGATCCTACCTTTCTTAGCCTGAGGTGGATTTAGGCACTAACATAGCAGCTTGGAGTAGGACCTACATCAAGCTACAAGTCTTCAAGAAAATCTCATCATCAAGCAAGTCCACTTGGAGAAGGCAACTTGAAGAACATCAAGATCCATGGAAGACAAGCCAGCAAGCCTTCAAGGAGGAAGAAAATCCATTACATCTCAAAATATATCAAGTAAGTACACGTCCCCTTAAATTGGTAGGTACTGTTAGCCCCTGAGGTGCAGTGATGCTATTTTTTTTAGCGGAAATGTCCCTTGTTTCAGCTCTGATAGCCACATCTCCTCTTTCTCCGCTTTTGCCATAATCCAGACTTCAAAATATTACTCTTGCATCTATAATTGCATAAGGTCTTGATCCAAATGGGTCTAAATATGCTGTTTAAGTCTTCAAAAGCTAGTAAAATCATGCCAAAGATCAAAACTGATGCAGGAGAGGAACCCTTTGAGTAGAAGAAAATCACTATCGGGAGGCAAAAACACATAAAAGTAGTGAAAAACCAAGTATCGAAGGCATAAACAGTGAAATGCACAACAACCATCAGATCTGGCTGATCAACGGTCCAGATTTGATCGGCGGGTCGCAATCGGTGCAGGCAATCGGCGGATTGGGGTGGACTGTATGGAACTTCCGATGGTGATTGGCGATGCAACGTGGACCGTCGATCAAGCATGTAGATCGACGGCCCACATTGCATCGCAATATCACTATTGGAAAATACAAGGAGCGTTTATTGGCTTGAGGCATGAGCAATATGCAATTCTGACTAGTCACATCGCGATATCTCATCAGAATTTCATAGAAGCGCGATTAACCGGACCCGACGGTTATATACATGATATTGCATAAGATTTGAAATTCGTAGAAAGGCATTTTCCTATGTATTTTGCATATTTTCGTTATTTAATGAAATACAAAGGGACAACACCAATGCGATAAAACCCAGACCCAAAAGGGTTCAGGAATGAAAATATATAATATTTCAGGTCCGCCAAAGCCATTTTTTCATGATTTTTCAGTGTTTTTAACGTATTTCAAAATACAAAGGCAAGACTGGGAACAAACCATTTGCGACTTGCGATAGCGATTGAGGGCGGACCCGATGGAGGAATAGGCCATATTTGAGGACTTTTGAAGTCCGAAATAGACAGAGCTTGGTGGGATTTCATAGTATTGCAACATTTCTCTATGTAAAACAGAAAAACAGTCATTATTAGCATTTAAAAGGATTACAAAGGCCCGAAGACCCATTCCATCACATAACAAAGGCCAGAAGGGGAAAGGCAATGACAAGATGCAGCCAAAACCAATATAAGTGATCATGGAGCATTGCTGGCACGAGTGAGCTCCCTGACACCACAACAAACTACCATAATGTAGTACTCTGCTGTTAGAAGAAGAAACCTCTGAGCTCATGCGTGCCTAGTCATGGCATCAAAGAGTTAAAAAGACAGAGGGGATAGATTAAGACCTCTTGAGCCTCAGAAGGCTTGGGAGCATTGTAGAAGGTCTATAAATATTTGAAAGTTCAGAGTAACAAAGGTTCAACTTTTGGAGACTGTGGAGACTCTGCTCCTCTAAGCATCTCATCTTCATTCCAACAATATAAGCTTCTTTTACTATTACATGTTCAATTCTCATTTTCTCCTCTGTTCTAAGCTTGCACTTGAATAGGTTATTCACATTTTCTTATGCATCTAATGCCAGATAACTATCATCTTATCTCTGTGTTGATAACTTAGATTTTACAAGCTTCTTTTACTTCATGTAGCTAGCCATTCATGTGTTTATGTATGCATCTGCTGGTAAAGTCAGTATTCTCCATCTATTCATTGAATCTATAAACTATTGAGCATTAGTGGTCTAAAGCCTTATATATATGAGGGTGTTCATGCATGTCTTGAGTGAAAATAGAGTTGAAACAATCATCTGACTTGATCCAAACCATCATCCATTCCAATAGTTCAGAGAACAATATTGAAGATTTATATGTTACCAGACATATCTGAGCTACAACCTAGGAGAGTTTCTTGGAGCGATAACATAATTGGCACTGCTTTCAGGGAGAGGAGACTGAAGCTCAACTTCCCTGGGAGACGACACAAATCTAGCTTTGATGATAGACAAAGTCTGGGAACTTTTTTGGTTGTAATAATCTATCTGGCGACTCTACTGGAGGACGAACGTCTTGGCGACTCCACTTCATAGTTCTGGCTCAGTTTGTGAGGCATACTCGGAGAAATCCTCAGAAGCCACAAGCTGACCCAGTACCTAACCCTGAAAAAATCATCAAAGAAAGAAAGGAATTGCAGAAAGGATCATCAGGTTCAGGTAGTTCTAAACAATATTATATATCTCTTCAAGAAAATCCTATAATAGAACAAATACATGTTGAGAGTATAACATCTAATACTAGCAGTGAAGAACAAATCTCAGATATTCATAAAGCTCCTTATTCTTTAGGTTCTCCTTTTTGTAGGTTTTAAGCCTGTACAAAAATTACCTGCATACGAATTCTAAAGCAAAGAAAATAAACAATGCGAGAGCATAACACATAAAACACATATGCATAAATATTTTCCCCTGGATCCTAAAACCGGGACTACCCTCTTGATTTTTCATTATGTTCCTTTCAATGTTACAATACATATTTATACGTGCCGAAGCATCCAATACCATGGACCGAAAACCCTTGCGTCCAAAACCATGGACCGAAAACCATAGGTAGGTTCGCCCAACTTAATATAGGGTCCAAATTTTTTTTCCCTGGGGCGCTGCCCCAAACCCCGTAGAGGGGGGCTACCCACCCCCCTCAAACCCCCTGGACAGGGGGGGCTACCACCCCCGCTACACAATCGACACAATGAAGGGGGGGCTCTGCCCCCCCTCTAACCCCCCAGTTCACTACGTAGGGTAGTCGTGGAAAGAATATAACACAACCCAACACTTTTGTTGTAAGCCCAAAGGAAACCTCACCTCCTATCCATCATACTCCTTTAGTCCTATCAATCACTCCTCAAACCCTCTGTCATTTAGATTTCTAGTACCCTTATAGCCACCATAGCTATGGCTGGACCATAAGCACCTGCCAAAATGGAAAGAATCATAGCTGCTAGGTATGGGCCTCTAGTACTGCCCACTCCTTTAAATGCCATGCCTACTAGAGAATATCAAAAGTATAGGCCTAAGTTCACTGGGACTGAAGGTGTTACAGCTGAAGAACATCTTGAATCATTCTATAGCTATGTTGATAATCTGAATGTTAGTGAAGATGATGTGTGGATGAGAGTCTTTGTCCAAAGCGTAGATGGAGAGGCTAGAAAATGGTTCAGAGAGTTGACCCCAAGATCTATAGAAGATATTGAGGCTTTAGATGATGCATTCCTAAAGCATTGGGGGGATAAGAAGGATCTACTCTACTACCACATCGAGTTTGGGAACTTAAAGAGGGAAAATGGTGAGTTGTTGTCTAATTTCAATAAGATATTTAACCGCGTGTACAACAAAATACCAGCTGAAGTAAAACCCACCACTACCTCTGCTAAACTCACCTATGCCAGTGTTTTGATTTTGGCCTCTATCTACTATTGAGGGAGAGGCAATATGCTACTTTGGTTGATATGTAGGATGCAACCTTGGAAGTAGAATGAAACATCATGGTTGCAGAGAAGCTTAAGGGAAATGTTGATAGAGGGAGACAGGGAGGCGAATATTCGTCATCTTCAGATCCCAAGATAGATGAAATGACCAATATGATAGAGTCATTAGCCTCTGAAATCTCCAAATTAAAGGTTGAGCAACACCCTTGGAAAGGAAGAGTTCCTAATATCTTTTCTCCTAGAAATCCAAATCCATATAGAAGAGCTAATGAGCAGTTGCAAATTCTACAAAGAAGCAAAGATGCCAATGAAGACCAAAGGGTAAAGACCCCTTTCCAAAATGTAGTCATGGAAGAAGAGTGGTTTGAAGAAGATGACGAGATCCATTGTCTGGAAGACAAAGGCAGTGCCTCCTTTTTGACTTCAGCTGCCTATGAGAAGCCATTATTCAATGAATGGATCAACCAAGAATGGGATGGTGAAGCTATTCTGCAAGATGAAGATCAACAAAGATATAATCTGAGGTTGAAGATGAATAATGCAAAGGAAACTCCTGTTCAAAGAGTTGTTGTCCCTTCAGTACAATAAGCAAATAAGTAGAAGCGACCAGCATTTGATTCCATTATCCTCAGAGCTCTAGCTCACGAGGTAAGAGGCCTTGACAAGTCTCCTTCTCGTTTCAGTTTTCAATCATAAATTCAGAAGCTAAGAATACCTATACCTCTAATTGAACTAGTGAATAATGAGTCCTTCAAAAGATCCATCCTCGAGGCCCTTGAGCCTAAAGCCATCCAAGCCTCCACTGACTATGTAAATCTGCAAGATGACAAACCAGCTGTTATTCTCAGCCCAATGAATGAAAATTGTGAAGACAACTCCCCATCATTCTATGTCTCTCTGACTATTCATGAAAAAATCATTCACAACTGCCTTCTGGACATAGAAGCTAGCCATAATCTAATGCCAAAGGCTGTCATGGATGAGTTGGGTCTTGACTTTACAAGCCTTATCATGATATATTTTATCTTGACTCTAGAAAAGTGAAATGTCTGGTATTAATCAAAGACCTAGCCATTACCTTGTCTCAACTGCCCATGAAGAGCATGACATTGGATATTGTGGTAGCAGATGTACCCCCAAGTTTGCCATGTTGCTTTCCCGAGGTTGGATTAAGAGATTAGGTGGAACATTGTAAAATGATCTGTCCTATGCTACTATCCCAGTTTTTGGAGGTGAAAGTAGGAGATTATACAGAGAGGCTCAGTTGGCTTATATCATTAGTGATGAGAAGAATCCCACTAATCATCCCATATTTGTTGTCGACACTGATTTTGGAGCTTGTATTCTTCAGATTAAAGAATCCCAGTTGACCTCCATGCAGCTTAAGAAACCAGTTTGCCAGATCGCAGAGGAAGAAGGCCCACAAATTTGGGACATGTTCTTTGATGGAGCTTGCTCTAAGGAAGCTGCAGGGGTAGGTGTAGTACTTGTGTCCCCCACACAGGAATGCATTCATTTATCTTTCAAATTAACTTTTCAAGTCACAAATAACATAGCGGAGTATGAAGCCTTGATATTGGGCTTAATCATTGCTAAAGAAATGGGCATCAAAGGTCTGAAAGTCTTTGGAGACACAGACCTTATCATTCAACAGGTCAACAAAACTTTCCAAGCAAAGCATCCAAGGCTGAAAGCATACAGAGATGAGGTATGGAAGCTTAAGGAATCTTTTAATATTTTCAGCATTTCTTACACCCCAAGAATGAAGAACCAACTTGTTGATTCCCTTGTTGTATCTGCTAGCATGCTTATTCCTCCTTTGCCTCCTAAATTTACTTATGAAGTTCAGGCGAAATATAGACCATCTCTACCTGATAATGTCAAACACTGGAAATTTTTTGAAAATGATGATGAAATTAATAGGTTTTTACAATTTGTTGATGAATTTTCTGAAATGCACATCGAACAAGAAAACAAAGCCATGGAAGAATGCAACTAGTCCAAGCTAAAGGACGAGATTGGATGCGAAAGCATTGTCCAACTACTTAGTAAGTATATACCCAAAGGATTGGTGCCCCTATAGAAGCTATTTGATCATAATGATGTACCCTATAAGCCTGCAAAAAATGAAAACGAGTTTGCTATTCATAAACATAATGTAGGGGGTCCAGCCCATCCAAAATACATAATTTTGTCAACTCACTTGTCTTCTGCCCAGAGTTCCGAGTATTGCACCCTGATGAAACAATTTGCTGATATTTTTGCTTGGGAATACAATGATCTTAAGACCTATGACACCAACATCATTCAACATAAGGTTTCGCTAGAGAATAACACTGTCCCTTTTAAGCAGAAGTTAATACTTATCAACCCTCTCCTATTTCCTTTGATTGAAAAGGAAATCAAGAAGTTGCTAGATGCCAAGATCATAGTTCCCCTAAGGCATTCAAAGTGGATAGCTAACCTTGTGGTAGTTAGAAAGAAGAATGGAGAAATCAAGCTTTGAGTGGACTTCAGGAATTCGAACAAATGCTCTAAAAAAGACAACTACCCCTGCCTAAGATGGAACACTTGCTGCAAAAAGTTTCAAGGGCTAGAGTCATGTCTTTCTTGGATGGATTTTTAGGTTACATTAGATTGTTATACATCCAGAAGATCAGGAAAAGACCACCTTCACTACTCCTTGGGGCACTTTCATGTACTTCAAGATGCCTTTTGTACTGATGAATGCTGGGGCTACTTTTTAGAGGGCCATGGACATAACCTTTGTGGGAGAGAAGGAAATATTTGTCCTTATTTACCTTGATGACATAACAATCTTTTGCAGCACTCACAAGGACCATTTGCAGCATTTGAAGAAGGTGTTTCTAAAGTGCAGACAGTTTGGAATTTCCGTGAACCCAAAGAAGTCACAGTTTGCTCTGGAAGAAGGCAAACTTCTGGGACATATTGTTTCTACTGAAGATGTGAAGATTGATCCAGTGAGAATTCAAGAAATTCAGACATTGTCCATCCCAAGGTCAAAAAGGGACATTCAATCCTTCCTGGGTAAGATTACCTTTGTAAGGAGGTTCATTCCAAACTTTGCAGAGCTAGTGAAGCACATCACTTCCATGCTGAAGAAAGGATCAGAAAAAATATGGACAGATGCTGCAAGAAGCTCTTTTGAAGCCATCAAACAAGCTATCATGGAAGCTCCCACTCTAATAAGCCCATATTACACCAAAGAGTTTTATATGTTTTCTTTTGCCTCTTATGATACACTTGCAGCAGTTCTGTTGCAGAAAAATGATGAAGGCGTAGAGCACCTCGTGGCCTTTTTCAGCAAAATTCTAAGGGATGCTGAACTAAGTTATGACCTTATTGAAAAACAAGCTTATGCTCTCATAAAATCTTTAAAGGTATTCAGAAATTATATTCTGCATTCCAAAGTGGTTGCATATGTACCTTCAGCCTTAGTAAAATATGTCTTAACTCAGCCAAATATTGATGGAAAGAGAGCTAAATGGATTGCAAAATTCATAGAGTTTAACATAGATGTGAAGCCCACTAAGCTTGTCAAAGGCCAAGGCTTGGCTAAACTTATGGCTGAGGAAAATTGCAGTTTGTTAGACATCAATTGCATGGGTTCAAATTTAGGTGATGAGCAAATAGAGGAAGAAACAAAAGAGCAAGAGTAATATCAACCTTTGGCTGAAAATCTAGCCACCTGTAAATGCTATTCCAGTATAGTTCATTTTTTGTAGAAGCTAAAAGTACCTCCAGGGCTTAGCTCAAGTCAAGCCTAGGCCATTAAGCTTAGATCAACCAAATTATGCATTAATAAAAACCTGTTGTATTGGAGAGACCCATCAAGAATCCTCTTGAAATGCCTAGATAAAGGACAATCTGTGGAAGTCATGCACTAGTTCCATTCTAGCATATGTGGAGGGCATCATTATTGGAAAACCACAGCCCACAAGATCCTAAGAGCTGGGTATTATTGGCCTACTTTGTTCTCTAATGTGTTTTATTTTGTGAGGTCTTGTGACAAATGTCAGAGGTTTGTAGGAAGACAATAGCTGAAATCTATGCCCTTGAAACCAGTACACGCCAATGGTCCCTTCTAGTAGTGGGGCTTGGACTTTATAGGTGAGATCAACCCACATTCTAGTGGCCAACACAAATGCATCTTGGTAGCCATTGATTATTTCACCAAGTGGATTGAGGCTATACCCACTAAGAATTCTAATCATCAAGTTGTCATAAAGTTCTTGAATGAGAACATTTTCACTAGATTTGGGTGCCCAACCAAACTAGTCACTAATAATGCAGCAAAGGCAAAGGAATTGGTGGACATGACTGAATCCATGGGCATTCAATTGGTACATTCTTCTACCTCATATTATTCTCAAGGCAATGGCCTTACAGAATCATATAACAAGAGACTTGTAAGGATAATAAAAAATCTATTGGATGCCAATAAAAAGTGCTGGGATTCCAAGTTGAAGTTTTCATTGTGGGCTGACAGAGTTACCAACAAGAAGTCCATAGGAAATTCTCCATTTAAGCTTGTTTATGGCACTGATGTTGTTTTTCCTATCCAACTGACTCTCACTGTGGCCAAATTCTTTCAAGAAGAACAAGATGAAACAAATGACATGGTAAGGAGAATGAATAACCTAGTTGAATTACAACAAATCAGAGAGCAGCTAGTTGAGAAGTCAAAAATTAAAGAAACCTTTGACAAGAAGGAAAAGGTGGAAAATTTCCAAGTTGGTGACTAGGTTCTCAAATGGGATGCATTGAAGGAAAAGAAAGGTAATCATGGTAAGTTTGACTCCTTATGGACATGACCATTTGTCATCGCTCAAATTCAATAAAACAATACCTTTATTCTGCATAGTCTGGAAGGAGAAGATATTTTTGGTAGCCTAGTCAATGGGCGGTTCTTGAAACTTTATTTCCTTTAAGGCTTTAAAGCCTTGATATTGTAAATATGTTTTCCAGTTTTTATTTTCTATGCAAAATAAATTCCATGCCGAATGGAACACTAGGAGATAAATTTGATTGTGGTTTTACAAGAAAGGAATCGGTTTATGGTTCTTTAAACCTCACAGGGAGGCTTTCATCCCCAGAAGGAGACAGTGTTAGCCACTGAGGTGTAGTGCTGCTATTTTTTTTAGTGGAAATGTCCCCTGTTTTAGCTTTGACAACCAAATCTCCTCTTGCTCCGCTTTGGACATAGGCCAGACTTCAAAATATTACTCTTGCATATATAATTGCATTGGGTCCTGATTCAAATGGGTCCAAATATGCTCTTTAAGTCTTCAAAATCCAGTAAAATCATCCCAAAGATCAAAACCAGTGCAGGAGAAGAACCCTTAAAGTAGCAGAAAAGAATTATTGGGAGGCAAAAACACATATAAACAGTGAAAAACCAAGTATCAGAGGCATAAAAAATGAAATGCACAGCAGCTGTTAGATCTGGCTAATCAATGATCCAGATCTGATCGGCGGGTCACAATTAGCAGAGGTAATTGGTGGATTGGGGGCGGACCTATGGAACTTGCGATGGCAATCGACAATGCAACATGGACCATCGATCAAACGTGTAGATCGAAAGCCCACATCGCATCGCAGGATCACTATCGGAAAATACAAGGAGTGCTTATTGGCCCGGGGCATGAGCGATATGTGATTGTGACTAGTCGCATTGCAATATCGCATCGGGGTTTCACAAAGGCGTGATTAACTGGACCCGACAGTTATATACATGATATTGCATAAGATTTGAAATTCGCCGAAAGGCATTTTCCTATGTATTTTGCATATTTTTGTTATTTAACGAAATATAAAGGGGCAACACCAATGCGATAAAACCCAGACCCGAAGGGGTTTGGGAATGAAAATATTTAATATTTCAGGTCTGCCAAATCCATTTTTTCATGATTTTCAGTGATTTTAATGTATTTCAAAATACAAAGGCAAGACTGGGAACAAACCATTTGTGACTTGTGATAGCGATTGAGGGTGGACCTGATAGAGGAATAGGCTATATTTGAGGACTTTTGAAGTCTGCAATAAACAGAGCTTGGCGGGATTTCACTGTGTTGCAGTGTTTTTCTGTGCAAAACAGAAAAACAACCATTATTAGCATTTAAAAGGATTACAAAGGCCTGAAGACCAATTCCATCTCATAACAAAGGCCGGAAGGGGAAAGGCAACGACACAATGTAGCCAAAACCAATAGAAGTGATCATGGAGCATTGCTGGCACAAGTGAGATCCCTGACAGCGCAACAAACTACCATAATGCAGTTACTCTACTGTTAGAAGAAGAAACCTCCGAGCTCATGCGTGCCTAGTCATGGCATCAAACAATTAAAAAGATAGAGGGGATTAATTTAGACCTCTCAATTCTCAGAAGGCTCGGGAGCATTGTAAAAGGCCTATAAATATTTGAAAGTTCAGAGTAACAAAGGTTCAAATTTTGGAAACTGTGGAGACTCTGCTCCTCTAAGAATCTCATCTTCATTCCAACAATATAAGCTTCTTTTACTGTTACATGTTCAATTCTCATTTTATTCTCTATTCTAAGCTTACACTCGAATAGGTTATTCACATTTTCTTCTGTATCTAATGCCAGATAATTGTCATCTTATCTCTGCGTTGATAAATTATATTTTGCAAGCTTCTTTTACTTCTTGTAGCTAGCCACTCATATGTGTTTATGTATGCATTTTCTAGTACAATCAGTATTATCCATCTATCCATTGAATCTATAAACTATTGAGCATTAGTGTAATAAAGCCTTGTAAAGCTAAGGGTGTTCATGCATTTCTTGAGTGAAAACCGGTTGAAACAATCATCTAACTTGATCCAAACCATCATCCTTCCAATAGTTCAAAGAAAAATATTGAAGATTTATATGTTACCAGGAATCTCCAAGCTACAACCTAGGAGAGTTTCCTGGAGTGATACCAGGTACCAATAATTTTCTTGCATGGAAGAAGAGGACTGGTCTACTTCTAAAGGAGAATGAACTCCTAGAACATATCAAAGGGAATATCACTATCCTTGCTAAGGAACATAATCAAGCCTTAGCCAAGTACAATAAGGATGAGACAAGAGCTCAAAGGATTTTGATAGAATCAATCAAAGACTCTCTCCTTCCCTATGTCTCCAAATTCGAGACATTGAAATTTTTTTATGACAATCTAGTAGAGCTATTCTCGACATCCACAACCAGCGAAGTAATATCTCTTAGGAATGAATTGTACAAGATGAAGATAAAAAAGGAAGGAATAGCTCCCTACGTCATGAAAATATGTGAAATGAGAGATCAACTTCAAGAACTTGGGGAAGTCATGTCTGACAAAGAGATGACAACTATAGTACTCAATTCTCTATCTGAGGAGTAGGGAAACTTCACATCAAGCATATATGCCAAGAAGGAAGCAACCACTCTTAGTGAAATGTGGTCTCTATGCAGAATAGAGGAAACTAGACTTAAGGCAAAGGAGGATGTGGGATCAAAGGAGAAAGCATTTGCTACCATGGCCAAGAGAAAGGGTAAATTTGGAAAATTTGGTCCACGAAGAACAAACAACAAAGACATGTCCAAAATCTAATGTTTTGGTTGCCAAGAATATGGACACTACAAAAGCAATTGTCCTAAGCTTAAGAAGGACAACAAAAACAAAAGAAAATGGAAGAAGCTCACATAACTAAAGAGGTGAAATAAGAAGGAAAGAAGCAAAAGAAGGAAGATAATCTGGATCTCTACTATGACTAGGTCAAACTCTTTACTTCTAGACTTCTTCCAAAGTTTTGAGTAGTATACGAGCATGTAGGAATAGACTACAATTGAATGGATAGAAAGATCCTGTAGAATCTAGAAGCATGATGTACATAGAAGTTATAGATACTCATGAAGATGTAGCATTTATGATAAGAACAAAAATGCATAGAAATGTCTTCTAGAATATAGAAGCATGGAAGATATAACTCAAGATATTCATGTAGAAGAATCATACCTAATATAGTACCTCATCCACGATGAAAGAAAAAAAATTTGATCATGATTAAGAATCTTAGAAGACCTACATCATCAAAAGAAAGGAAACATTTGCAAGGCAAAGATCTTTACAATCCTATGATGAAATCTTCAAAAGAAGGTTCATGCACCAAAGAAGATGTCTCATTGGGAATCCCATTCATGGGATTCTAGAAAATGATGATATGCAGGCAATATAAGACGAAACAAGAAGGGTCACACCAAAGGATGATCAAAGGAGAATCAAGATGAGGTATGCATACATCACAGGTTTAGTATTTCATCAAGGACATGCTTGAAGTCATGTACTACAATGCTATGAAGGTCAACAAAATAATATTCTCACATAAGGAGCATAAGATTGTTGACTAAGAAGCAAGAAGAAATGCTGATAAGTCCAGGAAGCAAGCAATGAAGGAATGCTCTCACAAGAATGTTACACAACATTTTTTCACTTTCCCTGTACTCCCCATTCCACAATCCCGGAGGACCTCTACAGTGACCCTCATGTTTTTCCCCATCATGAAGAAACTCCCATTATGTCCCTCTTCATGAGTAGAACATTTCCCTTTTGCATCATTTCCCAAGAATCTTCCTTTTACCCTAGTTTACAACACTGGTGATAATGACCAGTTCATCCTCGACGTTGATTTGCAGAGTTTAACAGTGGGACTAGCATCGATCAACGCTACTGAGCCTTGTCTCAGTCATGCCGATCCTATTTTCGCAAGTTTTTTAAATGTGGAGTCGAAGCTTCCAAGTCTAGAAGCTTTGTAACAGAAGTCAAGTAGATGGTTGACCAAGGATGATCGCCAACACATTCAGCATCAATATCAACCTTACTATATAATTGGAGATACTTTATACTGCATCGGTGTCGATTCAATTCTTCATCGCTATCTCACTCTCGAGGAGGCTGAAAGAGTCTTGAATGATTGCCATTCTGGCGCATGTGGCGGTCACCTTTTTGGATATGCTACTACTCAAAAAATTCTTCGCATTGGTTATTTTTGGCCCTCTATATTCAAGGATTACATCCTTGCTATTCGCAAGTGCCACGAGTGCCAAATTTATCATCATAAAATGCGTGCCCCACCCACTCACCTACACCCTGTTATTACCATTGGTCATTTTTCCAAATGGGGCATCGACTATATCACTTGTAACCCTCATTCGGCCAGGGGGCATGGGTATATTATCGTTGATGTGGATTATTTCACCAAATGGGCTGAAGCGATGCCTACATATTCTACGGATGGTAAAACAATGGCTTAATTTCTATTCAATCACGTTATTTCCAGGTTTGGAGTGCCTTAGGCCATTATCACTGACCATGGATCCCATTTTCAATATTACATGATAGCTAAGCTAACTTCTACGTTGGGTTTGTGCCACGATGGCTCAACCCTGTATTACCCTCAAGCCAATGGCCAAGTTGAAGCGGTGAACAAAGTCTTAGTTACAATGCTTCAATGCACCATTGGGATGCACAAGTCAAATTGGCATCTCCTGCTCTTTTTAGCTCTCTGGGCTTACCGAACCTCGATCAAGGACACAACTAGATTCACACCGTTCTAGCTAGTATATGGTCTGGAAGAAACTTTACCGATTGAGTGTGAAATTCCATCCCTGAAGATGGTTGTCAGACTTCTCCCCAAGACCTCACCTCAGGAAGAGCGCCTCTTGTATTTAAAACGAATGGATGAGACTCATCGTCTTGCTTCTTTGGTCATCGAAGCACAAAAGAAGCAAGTCAAGTCCCATTTTGATCAGTCTGTCTCTCCTCAAGCTTTTTTCGAGGGTGATTTGGTTCCTCTATATGATCAAGATAATGACAAGCTGGGGGTAGCCAAGTTTGAACCCTTGTGGCATGGGCCCTGCATTGTTAAATGTGTGTTACAGAAAGTGGCCCATGAGCTTATTGACTATGAGGGCAATCCCTTAGACAAGCCCCGGAATGGGCTTTATCTCAAAAAATACTATGCTTAGGTCATCTTGCATGGCTACTTTTGTACAATAGTGTGTTATTCATTTTTTTATAGTATGGTTTGGTGTGTTATTTTGCAAGTAGATTTCCTGCTTATTATGTTTCTGCCTTCTTTGCAGATGTCGGTGTCTCCTAACATTGGTTTTGCTGATGGCGCTTGTCATACTACCCAAAATTTATCATCTGTTGCATGGGACATTTATGACCCCAATGGTGAGTTGATTGGTCTTCAAGGTATTTTTCTAGGCCGAACAACTAATAACATCGCTAAGTATAGTGCAGTTATCGAATTGTTGTCAGAAGCTATCGCTCTTGTTATTCGAAAATTGGTTGTCAACCTTGATTCGCAGCTTGTTGTTCTCCAACTCAATGAGAAATATACCATCAGAAACCCTCAAATATTGAGAATGTATCTACATATTCATCTACTGGAGAGAAATTTTGATTACATTACATATCATCATATTCCTAGACACATGAATACATTAACAGATGCATTAGCTAATTATGTGTTGGATAGACATTTTCGAAACATGTAGAAACTCAAAACATAAAACATTTGTACCATAGTAAGCAAGGAAGTATAGCATGCATATATATATATTATATATATATATATATATATATATATATATTATATATATATATTATATATATATATATATATATATATATATATATATTATAAGTTATATTATATATATTATATATATATATATGTTCATAATGTTTGTCATACATCAAAACCCCCCCAAAAAAATATGTGTGTTCAAATACATCTGTGGCTTGCAGGCATAAAAAATTTGGAATGCTGGACTTATGCACTAAACAACATGATGCTGATGGCAGCATGTAACTGCTCGCACTACACGAGTCAGCAGTCAATGGATCCGATCTGATACCCCCACCGTATGACTCCGATACTGGCATGGGACATGACCCATCCAGGCATACTCTGGGATACCGTGGGTCAATCCCTCAAGGTTTTGTGTGATCTCCTCCACCTCGTATCTTCCTTCCTGATAAGGACTGACATCAAATTGTCGAGAAATGCGCTTGGAAATCGGGAACATCCCAACAAGGAAATTTGGTCCAACATCTGCATTCATAAAATAAAAATGTCATGAACACATATATCTCAAAAACAATAAAAAATAAAAAATTAAAATTGTTTGTTTTTTACCTCCATCATCATAATCCTCCCCCTCTGGGAGCGGTATATTCAGATCACCGTGGAATTCGGTACCATTGTAAGGCCAATCCTCCACTACAATTAGCTATCATCATAGCCACGAGAAGAAGGTGGGCTTATAGGACATCTATTGGCCCCTGGTAATCCTGGGCATCAGTGCACTCCAACAGACCATCCGTGGGTCTCGTGGAAATGGTGGTTCCACCTTAGCTAGCTGGTAGTGAAACATCGGAACCTGCTCCAGGAAGAAGGTCACTAGAACAGACCCATGAAAGAACTACTTCAGGTTTCCTGCCTTAGCTTTTGATAGGTGGCGCTTCATGTTGACCTTCATAGCTTCCTCCCAGTTGAAGATAGTGGGTGCTGTACAGTCGATAGTATACTGAAACTTTGACTTGTTGTCTCATGCTGCGCTTGAGCCCCAACCAATCTATTTATGGTCAATAGTAACACTCTCAGCACAAGATCCTGGATAGTCATGATCTCGATCTTGCCACTTTTTGATTGGAGTGCTTTTGGGTTGTGTTCTACAAGTAGCATGGTCACACTTGCCCCAATAGGCCTTGATCCATATAGATTGATTGGCTCCCTTCTTCGAGACAGTCCTGTGATGAAATAAATGTCTAAAGTTTCCAACTCTAGTTCTTGGTCACGAATCATGAAAACTTCCTGATTAATGTCCCAGAGACTGATCAGATACTGTAGTAATTCAGGTTGAGCCCGTAGACCTGGTGTAAGGAAGAATTTGAGGAGCCCATAGTTCATCAGAGCATTCAAGAAATTTGGGTCTGCCATTACTTGAGTATCAATGTCCTCATGCTCATGTTCCTTCCAATCCACCATTTTTCATGATTTGTTTCCCTACAAAAACCATATAATCAAGTCAATAAACATCTTTGACCAGAGAATTTTGGATTCAATTGAATAAATTGGGAAAAAAAATTGAAAAGAATTTGTTCACGTCACCGACACGACTGTTTTAAAAATAGTGGCACCGATGACGCACTTGACAGTTTCAATAACCCCCAATCGACGCAATTCCGTGCCCGGTAATCACGCCGATCGAGGGTGAATTTTTTTTGTCAAAATCTCAAAAAATACAAAAAATGGTTAAAAATAGGTAAACTAAGCATGAAAGTGGAGCTAAGGTCTTGGCTCTTACCTGCAACTGATGTCTTGACGAATGGCCTCCCGGATCTCCCACAATATGGTCATGAAAAACTAGGGCACAAGTGGGTAAAAAGCTCTTCACACAAAGGTAAAATGGTAAATGGTAAAAAATAATTACTTTTTCCTACTTTTATTCATTTTTCATGAAATATTAGGGTTCTTAAAGTATTTTTTTACCTATTTTTCCTCATAACTTGGATAATGCATTTCCCTTTTGTGGACTGACAGATGATGGGTTATCGATGATGGTACTAGAGTCACGTTTAAGCTCTTTTCTCGACTCATAAAACTCAAATGAAAAGATCGTCGAGTATTTTTCCCTTTCTGACTCGTAAAAGAGAATAAAAATGGGGGATTTGCTTTTAAGCTCTTTTCTGACTCTTAAAACACGAAAAGTTTGTCAATCTCTTGTCATTTTGAACTCATTAAAGGCTGCGAAACCTTGTTTACCCAGAATACGTTTACCCATTTTTCAGGATGGGATAAACTATTTATGAAGAAGGTACTCCTTGACTGAAATGGTCAAGCAGTTCTCTCAAGTATCATTTTATACCTTTTCAGGCTCGTGAGACACAAAAGTATGAAAAGGGACCCGTTAGAGTTTTCTTTTCCATGTCTTTTTTAAACTCTATAAACATGAAAAAGATACTGAGTTACCCCTTTGTCAGACTCATTAAAACATTCAACGAAATTATATTTGTCACCATGATGAACATGAGCTTCTTCTTACTAGGGCTCATTAAACTTACTAGGTTGGATTCGTCTGAAGGATGAACTTACAATGCAAGCACATGATATCCCCTTCAAGCTTGCGATAAAAAAGAATTGGGGTAATTGCAAGAAATGGTGGGGGAAAATGGGAAATTCTATCAGTCGTGTCGGCAGCTCGCTCTTGAACATGACACTTCTGCGTCGTGTTGGGTTGTGATATCCTCCTTTTCATCATTTACCTTCTTGGGTTGGGCCACTCATTTTTCATTCCATTTGATCTCTGCCATGTCATCATGACCACCGATCATATGGATCTAAAAGCTGCCACACTCCGGAGTCGTGTCGCCAATATGTTCAAGAGTTAGTCCTTCTACAGTTACACTTACTCTTGATTCTCTGTATAATATGAAATCAGTTGCATCCCTTTGCCTCATGCTGATGATGTGGGATACATCATGGCCCTCCTTTAACATGGTCACTTCATGTCGACTTCCACTCATTATCCAAGAAGCTGGCTGAGAGATTCCCTTCCAGTACCTTAGATATTGCATGCCCTAATGGTAAGTTCTTCGCACTTGATGACAAGCTCACATCATTGGCTTCTGATCGGGTGATTTCATGGGTGTTCGACATTAGTTCCTTTATTCGCATTCCATGTACTATGCTTCTAGTACCTTGAGATCCATTATCATTAATGGTGGTTTCTCTCACACTTTTTAACGGTTCACATCATTGACCGGTAATCAAGAGACTTTCAAGCATGTTCGACTTCAACACATTCATTCACATGTTAGGATTTGTATTTGATCGGTTTGTTTGGAGCGCAAGACCTTGGGCTCATATTACACCAGTCCAGGTTGCGAGGCGATGTGACATGATCATATTGATACATGCCTCTTTCAGATTTATGGATGCGACCATAGCATGAGTTGTTATATGTGATCCTTCTCATTATTGGATGGTTACGACCATACCTCAGTTTCGTTATGATCCTTTCTATTGAATGGCTACATCCATACCACAATTCATGTATCATTTCTCAGAGTTTTCAGTGATGTATATGTATTTGTGCTCGCTTGTAGGTTTTCCAGCGACAGACTCTAGTTCCCTGCATCCACCTATAAAGCATTTCACCCCTCACTCTATTTCGGCCTTCACACTTTAGGGGGCATCTGTTACACAACATTTTTTCATTGTCCCTATACTCCCCATTCCACGATCCTGAAGGACCTCTACAGTGACCCTCATTTTTTCCCATCATAAAGAAACTCCCATTATCTCCCTCTTCATGAGTAGAACATTTCCCTTTTGCATCATTTCCTAAGAATCTTCCTTTTACCCTAGTTTACAAGATTGATGTTAATGAACAGTTCATCCCCCACATCCATCTGTAGAATTTAACACTGGGACTAGCGTCGATCAACTTAATGAGCCTTATCTCAGTTATGCTGATCCCCTTTTGGCAAGTTTTTTAAATATGGAGTTAAAGCTTCCAAGTCTAGAAGCTTTGTAACGGAAGTCTAGTAGATGGTTGGGCTAGATGGAGTCAAAGAAGTTAGTTTGGGCTTTTTTCCCGTATTAGGATGGAACAAACTCAAGAGATAAGACCTTCTCCCATGATGAGAAAAACCACCCCCATCCATCCAAGCTATAAACCTCTCTTTTCCCAAGCTAAACTGGTTTTGGAGTGAGTTTTAATGATCAACAAGATATCTATAGATTGTATCTTTCTAGTGTATGTTTGAGGGAGAATAGTGTGTTTTGGTTTGGTTTGAGACTAGAGGGAATAAGACTTAAAAATTCCATTATTGGGGCTATCCATGAGATGCTAGCAGAAGTGTGGGAACTCGAATACATTGGAGGAGACCAACAACGTCAAGGCATTGGTTGTAATCTATTTCTGATTTATATGAGTACAACTATTTATTGATTCCCTACATGAAGTATTATTTTACATCTTTATGGCTTAATGTTCCTTGACCTATTAAGTAGGTTGAATACAATATTGTAGGCTATTAGATTTGTTGTTGTTGTTTGTTTTCTTGCTTCAAGTATTCGAAGGAAGGAAACGAAAGATAGATGGAGTGAGGAAGTAGGATCATCACCAAGCAAAATAGCATTCTAAGAGGTAGAGCCTCTTAATTGATTCTAGATTAAGGAGATTTTCCATAGATTGTTTATTTGTGGCTATACCCGCTCTCTCGAGCTAGAGGAATTATTTGTGTCTGCACAGAGAATTTACCTGCACCACAAGGAAGCATTAGATGGTTGACTTATCTATTTGATAAGAAGCAAATGAAGAAAGAGATCAAGCATGTGGAAGAACACCATGATCACCGAGAATCATTGTCTGACAAGATACTTTCAAGATATCTCCTGAAAGAAGGCATGACAACTCTGATAAAGGAAGAAAGGACCCTTGACACCTATGAAGGCCTTGGAGATATAAAAGTTGCAGATAACTGATTCTACTCTACATATATGTCATGATAAAGAAGCCATCCACAAAAATATAAAGAAATGTTGAAGCAATATCAGGATGAAGTCATGATGGGCTACAAGGTAAAAGCATGTAAACATGCTATTAAAATGAAGCATCCATGAGAAGAATATTTCGAAGCATGGACAAGATGACAAAAGAGTACCCAAGATGAAAAGAAAACCTAATGAATGACAATAAAGCCACTTTCCACGAAGGAAGCATGACATGACAAACTAGGAAGGAAAGTGATCAATGGATGGTACCCTACCTAGAAAAAGTTTGAACAAAGACTTCATGACATAAAGAAAGGAAGAGGATCAAGCAACTAAAGGATGCCCGAAGAAGAAGTTTCTGATGAATGAAAGAGTCCCTAGTTAAGAGGGAGCTTTGACAAGTCCATGATCAAGAGGGAATTTTGGATCACCCCTGATTACAAAGGAGTGACAATTGTGTTTTCCATTTCATGGGTCATGCACTAGGCTAAGACTAACAGTCGTAAGTCTAAATGAAGGCCATGAATGGAAACATAGACACAAGATAGACACAACATTGTTGTCTTCACTTTGGAAGAAAGAATGGGAGGATTAGGTAATCATCTAGCATCCGATACTCTTTGAGGATGTGTAGGGAATATAATACGAGAGTATGCAAGAGGACTGATATTCTTTGAGGGTTGGGAACCCAAGATAAGAATAGTCCTAGAAGGTCATAATCGGGGAACATCCGGGTGGGTATGTACCTTAAGAGACAATGATGGAGGTGTCTATAAATCATTGGTCTCACCAACATTGTAGCTCATGGTCTCGTAAAGAGATGGAGTTGTTACTTAAGGCCTTGCACTATGACAATGCTCATGGATATGATGATATAACATATGGATTGAAAATCTGATTTCTCTTATACGAATTCTTCAAGATTGATAATAGCCAAACACCTTATAATGTTGTACGTATACCTCCCTATTTAAGAGGGAGTGTTGAAGAAAATGTAACTAGGTTCGGTCTTCATAAATGTACTTTTGATATTTGTACTTATTCAAGAAAATAAATATTATTTTTGTAATATATGTCAATGATTTTCTTTCTCATTGAAGTAGGTCTAGCACATGTAAAAGTGTTATAGGTGAGTCAAATAGTCAAAAGGAAATGTTGAAGGCCTTAAAGGCATGTTACACCATGTATAAATATATATTAAATTCAAAGGGAAAATCCTCCAAACAAAAACAAGTCTACTCCTATGCAATGGAACCATCAAGAATCTCATTCAAGCATGATACACCACCATGCAAACTATCTGAAGTCTTCTCAATAAATTAGCCTCCTAGTAGTTCTCAAGTTGGCCTACAAACAATTGAAAAGTTGGCCTGCAAACAGTTGATAAGTCAGCCTAAATGGAGCGGCAGGCCTCTATATATAGAGGTTGTCCACTCCTTTATACAACACATTCACTTAACTTTGAAATCTGCAAGAAAAATAAGGAGAAGAGGAATGGAGGAAAGTCTACTAGGGAAGTGAAGTAAGGAGGAAGAACAACAAAGTTTGAGGGATTTTTTTCTAGGGTAAACATAGTTACACTTGCGAGAAAATGAGGGATTTCTATATACATATTAGCATAAATATAATAGTAACATACTTCTCATTGTTTTTGCTTTCAACTTAGACCTAGAAGGCCTCCCATTGAAGCGAAGAAGGGACTCTCACATACGAAGGAGAAAGGAACCAAATTCACCATGAATCCTCCCACACATGCGAGAATTTAGGGTTGCAGTGCTTCCACTACAGGTTTGCAATCCTACTCAAAGAAAAAGATCACTTGGTGAAGAGAAGAAGAGAATAATCCTATGTGAAGAGGTGCACTTAGTATCAAGAAGAAACATCTCTGCTAGAACTAGTATAAGAGAGCCTATGACCAAGGAGTAGGAGAACAAAGTGCGAAAGAAGTGTTGAAGTATAAGGTGCAAAAAGGAGGGAAGACTTGAATTGTGCTTAGAGTATCCTCTTGTCAAGGGTATAGGGTTTGGCATTGATTAATAGAGTATTCAATAAGAGAAATTCACTAAAGGGTTTTCCTCTCAAGAGAAGATAGGTTTTGGCCCTAGTAGAGAGCCAACATCTTGTGTTCTCGTTCTTATGTTTTGGTAGCAGTTTGATGAAGTACAAACACATGCATTAATAATAAGAAGAATGATATTAAGATGACAAGAAAAGAAAAAATACTCCACAAATTGATATCAAGTAACGTAGAATCAAAATACACTACTTTTCCCTAGATTATTCAACAAGAAGAAGTCAGATTTGAGGCAGAGTGTTAGGAAACTAGCTCAGAAAAATATAGAAAAGATAGATCAACGCCTTAATTCAACCTCTTCGAGGGGGAAACCTCCTTTACATTACACAAATGAAGAATTCTTGGATGATACAAGTGACTAAACCTCCCTTCTATATATAGGAGTCTAAGGGGTCACAATAGAATCAAGTCGACATAACAGTAATAACATAAGTGTTAGAAATAATACTGAGAGGGGGGGGGGGGGTGATCACTATTATTCACATCAATAACTTTTTCCTTTCCATTTCATGATATCTACTTCCACAACTTTTATGATTCATTAGTAGATCTTAATGATGATAGAACATTTATCAACATATTAACGTAAACAGGTGCAGTAAAATAGAACAGTCATCACACTACCACACACATGACCCCATGATATAAGGTGGAACCCAATGTGGGAGACCCACCTGCTGCAAGTCATCTCAATTCTTCTTCTTAATTGAGAATTCCTTTTACAATATTTCTGTACTGTGCATCTTTTACTAAAGTATGCAGGCTTCTACCTCCAAAGAGCTACAACCCCATAATTCTTGTACTAGCCAATCCATTTACTAGTATGCAGGCTGCTACTGCTTAAATGCTCCAAAGATTTCAACTGCTACGGGAGGGAGCTTACCACCCCTTAGCTCTTGTACTAGCTAAGATACTAGTAGTAGGTGCCGGCCTAATCTTCTCTCCTTCGGGTACCACGTTTCATTAATTTTCATACTGGATACACCTGAAGCACAACACATAATCTGAAAGGCCACGTTTCATCCAATTTTCATACTGGATCCATTAACATCATTGAAGCACATAATCAATCAATCTTCTGAATCACCCAAACACCAATACATATACAAGGATAATATGTGAGTTATCAACCAGATCTAGTACATCAGATCACATAAAGATAAGTCATTAAGAACTTGATCCATTCAACCATCAAGACTGAAGCTAAAAAAAATCATGCTATTATCAGATCTCAATACCAGTAACCAGACATCAATTATGCACCTAGAACCCTGCAGAATAGTCAAAGGCAGTTAAAACAAATTTCAAGCAGGGTCCGCAACTTCACCACTAGACATCTATGGACATCCGCGCCTGTACTGCTTTCTGATATGCGGGTATCCGTACCTGCACAGTCTTCTTATCTGCGGGTATCCACACCTGCGCACTCTTCTTCTCTGCGGGTATCTGCACCTGCACCGTGTCACACCTACAATCCTGCGGCTACATCCGCACCTGCGCACTCTTTTGCTCTGCGGGTATCCGCACCTGCACCATGTCGCTCCTGCAGTCCTGCGGCTAGATCCACACCTGCACACTCTTCTTCTCTGCGGGTATCCGCACCTGCACTACGTCGCACTTGCGGTCCTGCGGGTATAGTTAGTTTTTCAGACTTTAAGCATACCCCAAACTATCAGATCTATAGATCTGATCATGCGCCATGGAGATCTTGACCCATCAGTTGATTTTTCTATAATACTCAGGTTTCTCCTTGATTCAGATCTAGCTATCACTTACCAACCGATCACCAGTATTTCAGATCTAGATCACCTTAAGATATTCAACCCATAACCTTCTCTTCCAAATGATCTCCTTCCCCTTTTTATAGTCTAGGCCTTTCTCAAACCATGGACCAAAACCATTGAGAAACAATACCAATGATCCAATACTTGAGTTCAACACTTTTGGATGCAATACCACGGACCAAAACCATAGGATCAAACATGTCGGACTAGATACCATGGATCACCATAGGTTTTACCATGTGCGTGCACTTTTCTCTGCATGGAAGTGCGTGTACTGGGGTCCGCACCTTTTGTTTGGATAACCAGCGAACATGACCGAACTTTCTGAACAACGTACCTGCGGATCTGCACCTTTTGAACGATGTACCTGTGAACCCCTTATTTTCTTCCATTCTGAGAGGTTGATCATCAATCTTTGCTACTGGCCTATTGCACTATGATCTGTCACCTGTATGAGTTGCCATCAAGGACAACACTTGTCTCATAATGCCAACAATCTCCCCCTTTGAACTTGATGGCAAAGCTAACTTGTCATACTAAGGACTGTCATTTGATTCCTTTGCACTGTCATGTATTCTATCACATCTGATATCTCTTCTTGTAGATTCATCTGATTATATATATGAGAAGTTCTTTTATGAGTGGGTTTCCATCAAGTACAACACATGCATCATAATGCCAACAATCTCCCCCTTTGGACTTGATGGCAACAATACCAAATCACTCTCCCCCTTTGACATCAAGGGCAAAGGGCAGACCAAGATATGTTCTTTCCTAGATATACACTTCGCTGTCCATACTCCCCCTGAGTACCTACTGAAATCTATGAATGAGCTCCCCCTGATTGTAAGCAAGGTTTGCAAAAAGATGTTCTACAAGAAGAACATGACTCTATACATCATAAATGACCTTCCTATCACCAAAGACTCATACATACATCTATCTCCCATCACAATGGTGATATACCAAAAATTTGCATATGATAACATAAGAGAATAATATCATCATTCCCAGGCATAGTGGGGAAACCAACCTTAGGCGTTACATTGCTGAGAGATCTCATCAATGACTACATATGATAGAGACACACATTACATCATGAGTCTTGATATGACCTTTACATCGAATGATATACATGACATTTATAACAGAGACCAAACACCTAAATAAGATCATGATAAACATCAGCAACGACACTGTATGATCTGCTCCATAGCATCTGTCAACAGCAACTAGACCAACGGTATGTCTGTATCAACTCATCCTTTTGAACATAATTCTGTATATACAGAATCATTCACATTCTATCATAGCGACCCAGATCTACATGAACATCATGTCTCTAACAATGCCACTTTGAATAATCATCCATGTATCCAGCCAACAATCCTCATCCATATATGTGCCAAGAACAATAGGAATCCTGCATCATAACTATAATATATGATCTTTATGCATATGACGACAACAACATATGAGTGACTCATCATCAAGTAAAGAAGATGTGAATTCAAGCTATGTACTTCTCCTTATCCTTATGAAGATCACCATGTAAGCACCATTAGATAATCAACCACAAATCTGATCTAAATATCAACTATGTAACCCCAAGGATCATCTGAACAACTCATAACCATATCATAGCAAGATGAATCATTTATCCATATAAGCATCATCACCAAGGACTATTAACTATAATGCCAACAATGCATTAAAAGCACATGCTCCCCCTAAACCTGTGCCATCTTGTTTACTGTCAGATCTGATCATGCATATCAACAAGAAGTATCAAGACATCATCATTAGAAACAAAACACTTCTGACCATCAAGTCATTTCCACACATCATCAACAAATTGTAACCATTATTAAACAGCGCAAATAATAAATCGAATCATAACTGATCCTTTTCTTGAACCTGTCCCTACTACCTTTCCTCAACCAATCATATACGCGACTATGCCATAACCAACTCGCGTATATACGTGAATTCTCTTTAAGAAACTTGCATATGAGATTTAGGACACTGAAGTTTTACCTTCCAACTCCCTCTGATTTTGTTATGTCTGTATGTTGTGCTGTGCCACCTCTTTCTGACTGTACTTCTTTCTTCTTCCACATCTTCAATTGTGATGATGATGTTTTCTCCTTTTGGTATGGTGCCTATACTTTGTTCCTGCATTCCTTAGCTATATGTCTAAGCTTGTTACATGTGTAACATTTTACATTTCTCATATTTCTTCTATAGCAATCAACAGCGCTGTGACCAAACATATTGCAAGCAAAGCAATATCCATTAAAGTACCTTGAATGAGATGATTTTTCTGCATGATGGTCTTGAAACCTTCTTCTTCTACATCTGGCTGCAACATGCCCAAGATTATGACATACATAACATTCAACATTATTCATAGGAGGAGTAAAAGATTTTCTTTGAGGAATTTCTTTCCTTGTTTGATGATGAGATTGACCTTTTATCTCCTTGTTGAGCATTTCACATTTTGCATTAGAGTTCTTTGTCTTACTTTGTGAACTAGATTCACCTTCAACAGATTCATGAAAACCAAGACCAGTTTTGATGGCAGGAGATCTGTCACACGGAATGAGTCGATCTTGTGGATAAGATAGACCTTCCTAGAATCTAAAGAAGACCTAATGACAAGCAAACCAACCAGACACTATCTTTCTTTAAATGTGCTTTTATAAATAATGGCAAACAAGTGTGTTTAAGGCCTACCTTATGTCCAACGCAAGTTTGGGGATGCCTTCGCTCCTTTGATCCAAATGAGTTCCTTTGTCGTGAACCTGCAAACACAAACAAGGCAAACAATTAAATATCACCTTGAAAACCAGTATTATAAAACATATTTAACATGAAAGTCAAGGAGTCCATGAAACAAACAACATGAGATACTTGTTGAGAAAAATGAGCCTGATTGTATTAATTCAAAAGAAGAATAACTTTACAACCTTTGCCTTGACACTGTACAAGCTCTTCCCAGTGTCCAACAAGAAGTCTCCTCTACTTTGACAAGCTTCACTCACTCCCCAATGAAGCCAAAAAGGTATGTGATCTCTCCTCTTAAGCTCAAATATGAAGTCTTGATTTCACCAGCATTTACCCTAAAAAATGTTCAGCTTCTAACCTCTCTAACCACTAACCCAATGCCTCAATTTATAGTGCAATGGAGGGAAGTTACTAGGTCCTCCTTCAAATGGATAGAATCCTCCTTCAAAGGGATAGCTCCTCCTAACAAGGGATTAGCTCCTTCTCTTTTGGGATGCATGAACCACTTTGGAGCGAACAATCCACGTCAAAATTCCTTCTAGAATCATCTAGAATTAACCCAAGTGAGTTTTTTAAGATAAAAATTGCGCCTTTTGACTTTCACAGGGGTACGCACCCTCCCCTTTACAGACAGAGCGTCGTATAAGTACACAGATATCTTGAACAAAAAGTGTGGGCCCATAGGCAAAAGTGAGAGAAAGTGCAGAACCAGAGTTACATTGCCTTTTTGATGTCTTTCTCTCATTTCTAAAGCTTGTTTTGAAGAGCTGAGGTCTGAGACTTGCTTAGGAAGCTGGTATAGGTGGTGATAGACCCATACCGACTGCAAATAATCGAGGTGACGATATTTTTGTGTAACAGATTGCCCCCTAAAGTGAGAAGTCTGTAGTATATGAGGATTTTTCATTTATCATTTAGGAAGAGTGAAGTACTTTATCATTTCGAGGATCATCTTGCGGAGAGCCCGGTTGGAACTTGTAAGAACATTCAATGCAAAATATATATATATGAGATCATATCATTGATGAGGTAGGCATTCCCATACTCAGATAAAAACTGACTAAAAGACTAAAAACTGACTAGAAGACTAACTACTGCTCTGATATAGGAATGATCTCGTAACACATCATAAGTACAGACACATGTGGACACAGTATGGACGCAGCCATCTGTTTATGAATAGTCCATAGTATAATGAATACAAAATTCCTCGAAACCTGGATGGTGGAAACTAGATCCAGGGTCTTCATTTCTACGTCCCAAAACAGTACGATTCTATCCATGTGATTGAATGTGTCGAAGTCGAACATGGTAGAAACCGCTTGATTACCAGTCAATGATGTAAACTGTTAACAAGCGTGAGAGAAACCACCAATAATGACAATGGCTCACAAAGTACTCAGTACAATCCATGAGATGTGATAAGATGTGTTGATGTCGAACATGTC
>APFE030759885.1:0-11170 GCA_000404065.3 Pinus taeda | reverse complement strand
AAAAAAAAAAAAAAATTGAAAACACAAATTCTGGAAATTTTACAGAATGCTGAAAAATGCAGAAATAAAAAATTAGCAGGTACAAACAGTCATTTAATACATTTGAACACAGTGATTTTTGGTCAATGTGACCCTGGAAAAACCCCCTACAACTCTTGGGGAAAACTAGTTTGGGAGCTCTTCTTTATTTCTGAAAATGCGTTTTTTTACAGTGAGAAATATTCAGCAAAAAATCAGCAAACAAATTTACAACTTATCTCTTTTCTCGTGCCTCACAACAAACTGGAAATTACAGCAAATAGGACAACAATAAATGTTATACACCCTCCTAGATTTTTGTGCCCATTTTCAGCCTTAAATGTTGTTGTATGGACTGCATTAAATGTGTTGTACGGACTGCAATAAATGCGATCTATGGACCTCGATTTGCGTGTAGAAAAAAAGACAGCAAACTACTCCTTGATTTCTGTGCAAACCAACTGTATAGATTTCTAGAAAATCGTGCCAAAATCAGCCTTTCACTGTGTGCTAAATCAGCTATACAAATCTGCTCAACTGCTGCCTTGGAATGTGTGCCAAACTGCTGTCTCCTTCTCCTCCTTCTCCAGAAATCTCCCTGGCTCTCTTGCTCTCCTTCTCTCAATCTGCTCATGAAAGAATGAATGACCTCTTGCCTCCTTTTCCTCCTTTAATCTAATCCTAAGTGACTTTTGGGTAACCTCTAAATCCAATGGATGAAATAGATTGAGATCTAGGGCTGAGATTAAATGCTCATTTAAATCTCACTTTTTATTTTTTAACCCACCCCACTTTAATAAAGACCCACTTAGTCATTTATTTCCAAATTCATTTTTCCTTTCTAATTTTACATTAAATTTATTAAAGTCACTTTGAAATTAGACTTTAGTAACTTTATCACTTAAATTCACTTTTAAATTAGATTTAAATTTATAAAAATTATAAAGTCACTTTAGGAGAAAAATTAAATTCTTTTGGACACTTTTCCCTAGGCCAAAGATCAAAGCCTTAGGGAACCACCTGTCCTCGAGTACCAAATTTTAACACGCCCTCTTACCGAGGAAGGTGTTCCTCACCACACCCATCTTGTCTCTGAGGTAGACATGCTTGCCCCATGGTAAGGCTTTGGTAAGAATATCTGCAACCTGCTCATCAGTGGGAATGTACTCAAGCTTCACAGCTCTCTTCTGAACATAGTCTCTGATGAAATGATATTTGATCCCTATATTCTTTGACCTATCATGAAATACCGGATTCTCCGTGAGTTTAATGCAACTCTGATTATCACAATAAATCACTGAAAGTCTCAACGACTGACCAAATAAGCCAAACAACATATTGCGAAGCCAGATGGCCTCACAACTAGCTAGACTGGCTGCCATATACTCTTCTTCCGTTGAACTCAATGCTACTGACTGCTGCTTCCGGCTGAACCATGACACTACTGCTGAACCCAACCCAAAACAGCACCCTGAAGTGCTCTTCCTATCAGAAGCACAACCTGCCCAATCAGAATCAATATAACCTGCCAACCTCACTCCATCCCCCTGCCTGTAGTCCAGACCATAATCCACTATCCCCTGCAAGTCCCACAAAAGTGTTTTGCAGCCACCTAGTGAACCTTCCTAGGTGTGTTGACTGCAAAACAAATATCTGGTCTAGTGTTGACCAAATACATCAAGGAACCAATCAGCTTCTTGTACAATGTGGGATCCACCAACTCGAAATCTGAAGCATGAAGCTTCTTCTAGTTGGTAATCATTGGTGTTTACATGGGTCTACAATCCTCCATGTGGAATTTGGCAAGGATGTCCACAATATACTTCCCCTACCCTAGGAAGAAATGCCCCTCCTCCTGCCACACCTCCAAACCCAGAAAGTAATGCATCAAGCCGATGTCCTTCATCTCAAACTCCATTGCAAGATCTCTCTTGCAGTGCTCTATGAGTCTCTTTGCACCTGTAATGACCAAGTCATCCACATATAGCACCAGAATAAGAGGCTCCTCACTTATCACAATAAAGTAAAGGTTCGGATCTCCCTCACTCTTTGTGAAACCCATCCCTTGCAAATATGTATCTATCTTGGAGTACCAAGCTCTAGGAGCTTGCTTCAGGCCATAAAGGGCCTTCTTCAGTTTGCACACAAGGGACTCCTTCCCATGCACCTCAAAGCCCTGTGGCTGCTCAATGTACACCTCCTCCTGTATGAAGCCATTGAGAATTGCAGTCTTCACATCCATCTGGTGGATCTTCCAACCCATCTCTGCTGCTATCGATATAATGGAGCGGATTGAAGTATATCGAGCCACGAGAGTGAAGGTCTCCTCATAATCAACTCCCTCTACTTGGGAGAACCCTCTAGCCACAAACCTCGCTTTGAATTTCTCAATGTTGCCATCTGCAGCATGCTTTACCTTGTAAATCCATCTGGAAGTAACCACGGATTTGCCCTTAGGCCTTGGCACCACCTCCCAAACATCATTCTTCATGATAGAAGAATAGTCCTCCTACATGGCATCTCTCCAGACCTGCTGGCTAGCTACCTCCTCATAGCTAGAAGGCTTAGAGTCAAGGATGCTAGTAGCCATTTCCATATAGCTACAAAACCTCTTAGGTGGTCTACTCTCTCTGACCGGCCTCTTTGGCTCAGCAACAGATGTGGCATCTCTCAAGGTGTCCTGAAGCCACTTGGGCTTCCTCTTCCCTGAGCATGCTTCTCCCATGGGAGAATGTAACTCCTCCTCCTCATCACCATCAGTAGCCTGCACTCCTAACTGTCTGTCTGTTGTCCTCCTACCTGCACCTGAACCTATAGAAGCTGAGGTACCATGTTAACTATCCATCAATGGACTCTCTAGTGAACTGCTTGGAGCACCACCCCTCTGGCTCGGTGAGCCACTGCTCACTGATAGACTTGACATCCTCATAGATGTACCTCCTGATCCTCCTGATCCTCCTGATCCCTACCCACTGGATCCCTGCGACTGACTCAACTGTTGCTGGGGGTCTGGCTGATCTAGATATTCTAACTCCCGTGACCTCCTAAAGGCCCTGTCCTCCTCAAACTTCACATCTCGCCTAACAACAACTCGCCTCTGTGTAGGAATGTAAATCCGAAAGGCCTTTGAGGTCTCACTGTAGCCCACAAAGATACCCTTCTCTGCGGTGGGCTCTAGTTTGGTCCTCTTCTCCTTGGGTATGTAAGACTATGTAATGCATCCAAAGATACGAAGATGACCAATATCATAATTCTTCCCAAAGAAAGCCTCCTTCGGAGTCATGTGCCCCAAGGCATGATGCAGACTCCTGTTCTGCAAGTAAACAGCTATGTTGCAGGCTTCTGCCCATAAGAACAATGGAAATCCTTGATCATGTAACATGGCTTTGGCAGCCCCTACGACTGATCTGTTCTTCCTCTTCGCAACCCCGTTCTACTGGGGGTTGTAAGGAATAGTGAACTCCCTCCTAATGCTCGCCTCCGCACAATAATCAACAAAATCTCGAAGGGTGTACTCTCCCCCATTGTCTGACCTCAGGGACTTGATCTTCCGACCTGTCTATGTCTCCACAACAGTTCTAAACTCCTAATACCACTTGAAGACCTCACTCTTGGTCTTCAAGAAATAAATCTAGGTCCTCATGGTGTGATCATCAATGAATAAAACATAGTACTCATATCCACTCAAGGAAACATGAGACATTTGACCGCTCACATCAGAATGAATCAAATCAAGTATCCAAGTTGCTCTGCTGTCACTGCTGGGAAAAGGGGCTTTGGCAAACTTGCCCATCACACATCCTCTACAAGTATCAAAGTGATCAGTACTGAAATCTGGTACACCTATGGTGATCTCCTGCAAGGTCCTCAAGCCTCCATGATACATATGTCCTATCTTGTGGTGCCAAATCTCACATAGCTCAGAACTGCTAGCTCTGCTGTCAGTACTACTGCTCAATGCCACAAGGGATTGGAATGCAAACTTGTACACCTTTGCATGGCGTACACCTATCACTCTAGCTGAATCAGCTGGAGTGCCCCTGGGATACATCAACACCCGTCCTCCCCTGAACAATACCTCATATCCTCTTTCCTCCAAAGCTGAGATGGATATAAGGTTCTTCCTCATCCCTGGCACATAAAGAACATATGTCACCTTCAAGGGAGGTTTGGACTCCCTTTGAAATGTCAGTGTCCCCACCTCGACTGCTCTAACAACTCAGTCATCACCGAGTACTACCTCTATATCAATGCCACTCTCTGAAAGCTCAGAGAAATACTCACGGACTCCTGTCATGTGACACGAAGCCCCACTGTCCACATACTAGATACCCGAAGATGCTCTGCTAATCGAGGGAAAAGCATGCTCCCTCTGAACCTGTGTGGCAGGTGATCCTACACTAGAGGACTCATACGCAGTGAACCCAAACTCCCGGTCAAAATGAACTACAAAGGCCTCAACCTCTGCTGAAGCTTCCACGCTCTGGTTCTTCCCCTTCTTCTTCTTCTTCTCTCGACACACAACTGCATAGTGTCCCATCTTTTGACAATTCCAACACTTCACCTTGGAATAGTCCTTGTATGTGTTACCCTGTTTACCTTTACCTTTGCTTTTGCCCCCCCCATTGCTTGTGGAAGCCTGCTTCTTCCCTTTGCCTTTCTTACCTCTTGTTGACAGTGCTACATCATCCTGCTCAACTGGCTTGGCTGCCCCAAGCTGACCTTTCCTAATATCTGTCTGAATGCAATCATCCCAAAACCTCTCCCATGTGGGAAGGGTCTCACGTGCACAAACCCCATCAGCAAAGTTCATCTATGAACGGGGGAGGCCTTTCACTACAATCCGCACCAACTCAATGGGTGGAATGGCCTCTTCAATTGCTACCAACTCATCTCTCACATTAGTAATCTTTATGAGATATCGAGCTGCACTATCATTACCCATCTTAATGTTCTTCAGCTTCTCCTTTAGGACCATTTTCCGGTTCTCATTGGTACTCTGGTAGAGATTGGACAATGTTGTCCACATCTCATGGGCATTGCTTTTTCCTCTTACATGAGGAATGTAATGGTCTTTGACTCCATCTAGAATCAGCCTCTTACCCTTGTTTTTCTTTTTATTATACTCAGCCAACTGAGTAACATTAGTAGGCACAACAATAGGGTTCTGTGTGGTATGTACCATGATATCCCAGACTTCTGCCTCCTCAAAAATACTCTGCATTCTCTCCTTCCAAACACTGTAATTTATATGCCCATCCAGCCTATCCTCCACCCTCAATCCCAATAACATCCTGCTATCCTAAAACTGAAAAATAGCACTGCTGTATTAAAGATAAAACTGTTGTTTGTGAAAAATTAGCTTGCTGGAATTTTCTGAGTGAAAAATCAGCAGGCTGTAATTTTCCTCCTTGCTGTCCCAAACTGCACTTTAGCACTCAAGCTCTAATACCATGTAGAAAATTCTCATTTCCCACCCCAGTTTTAAGTTTCACCTTATTTCTCCCATATAGTTAAATGCCCTTTCCCATATCCATACATTCAACAACTGAAAAAATAATTTTTTGTTGAAAACACAAATTTTGAAAATTTTACAGACTGCTGAAAAACGTAGAAATAAAAAATCAGCAGTTACAAACAGTCATTTAACACATTTGAACACAGTAATTTTTGGTCAAGGTGACCCTGGAAAAACCCCCTACAACTCTTGGGGAAAACCAGTTCGAGAGCTCTTCTTTATTTATGAAAATGCCTTTTTTACAGTGAGAAATATTCAGCAAAAAATCAGCAAGTAAATTTACAACTTATCTCTTTTCCCGTGCCTCACAACAAACTGGAAATTACAGCAAACAGGACAACAGTAAATGATGTATGGCCTCCTAGATTTTCGTGCCCACTTTCAGCCTTAAATGCTGTTGTACGACCTGCATTAAATGCGTTGTACGGACTGCAATAAATGTGCTATATGGAACTCGATTTGCGTGTAGAAAAAAACAACAAACTGCTCCTTGATTTCTATGCAAACCACTCCTCGATTTATGTGCAAACCAGCTGTACAGATTTCTAGAAAATCATGCCAAAATCAGCCTTTCACTATGTGCTGAATCAGCTATACAAATCTGCTCAACTGCTGCCTTGGAATGTGTGCCAAGCTGCTGTCTCCTTCTCCTCCTTGTCTAGAAATCTCCTTTGCTCTCTTGCTCTCCTTCTCTCAATCTTCTCATGAAAGAATGAATGACCTCTTGCCTCCTTTTCCTCCTTTAATCTAATCCTAAGTGACTTTTGGGTAACCTCTAAATCCAATCGCTGAAATAGATTGAGATCTAGGGTTGAGATTAAATGCTCATTTAAATCTCACTTTTTATTTTTTAACTCACCCCACTTTAATAAAGACCCACTTAGTCATTTATTTGTAAAGTCATTTTTCCTTTCTAATTTTACATTAACTTTACTAAAGTCACTTTAAAGTTAGACTTTAGTAACTTTATCTCTTAAAGTCACTTTTAAATTAGCTCTAACTTTATAAAAATTATAAAGTTACTTTAGGAGAAAAATTAAATTCTTTTGGACACTTTTCCCTAGGCCAAAGATAAAAGCCTTAGGGAACCACCTATCCTCTGGTACCAAATTTCAACATACGGGAAGGCAGAATAATATCTATTCCTATGATACAACCTATCTGAATTGCACCTAGTCTCCTTGAAACACACAGATCAACAGAACAAGTAGGAAGTGGTGTCTTCTCCTTAATTAATATTGGGTGCTTTTGGAACTTGGAAGTCCATGTATCATTATCTAGATTCACATCTTAGCTTACTACCATCTTCCTTTGGGAAGGAACATAGATCTTCTAAGCTTTAGAAGACTCATTGTACCCAACTAAAATACCCTCCAAGTTGGAGGGTTCAAGCTTCATCCTCTACTCCTATGGAACATGAATATAAAGTAGACTCTCAAACACATTGAAATGAAAAACATATGGTTTCTCCCTTCTGAAGGCTTCCTTGGGAGCTTTTTCCATCAACACCTTGTATGAACACCTATTTAGTATGTAGATTGCAATATAGCAAGATTCTACCCAAACAAACATGGGAAAATCTAAGTCATGAACCACATATTTAGCAGTCTCTACTATAGACTTGTTCTTCCGCTAAAAAAAAGCCATCCTTTTGCAAATTTTATAGTATTGTCATCTCTCTCTTGATCCATGCCTTTTAGCAAAAGGGAATCAAAGTCATTAGAGGCATCCATGCCTCCATAATGCAATCCTAGTACCTTGATTATCCTAAATGATTGGTTCTCAAGAAGAGCTATGAATTCTTAGAACCTACTGAAGGCCCCATCTTTGGTCTTCCTAAAATATATTTAAGTTTTCTTGGAAAAATCATCAGTGAAAGTAACATAATACATATCACATGTTTGTAAAGTTGATGACATGGATCACATACATCTGAATAGACTAAATCAAGAATCCCTCTAGATCTATACTTTATGCTTAGGAAAGAAACCTTGACATGCTTATTGACTGCATATTCCTTGCACACCTCTCTCTCCTAGACCTTGAAGTCAAAGAATCCATCCACCATTTTCCTGAAAATAAGTAGGGACCCATAGTCTAAGAGATTAAATATTTTGTGCTAGACCTCACATAGATTGTCACTACTGGTCAATAAATCTCTGTGCTTCATTGGATTTGCTAGTAGTTTGTAAAGGACACCCTCCTTGACTCGTTGGCCAACACTTGATTAGAATCAAGGTTCAAACATTTGTTGATTACTCCCAGCTAACACTTGTGTTTCCTTGGCACTCCCAGCTAACACTTCCTTGCATACATTGGCACATCTTGGCCGCATGTCACCCTAGAACTTTAGTATTCCTTAGCATTTCCAAGCATGCCTTGTAACTCCTCCTTAACACACTTGGAACTAACTGACACTCCATGACACACACTCTTATTCCTTCATTTCCATGCATTATGAACTAGTGCTCCCTTATGTTTCCCTAGCACTCCCTAACACTCCTTGGCACACATTGGCACACCATGGCACTTGTCACATCTTAGCAGGATTTCCTAGCATTCCATCGTCTATTGGAACTTCTTATCATACATTTTCACTCCCTCCTTAGCACACTATAGCTTGTTAACGCTCCCTGTCACACATGCACATTCATTCATTTACATGTAATTGAAACGAGTCCTCCCTTGTGTTTCCTTGGCAATTCCTAGCATGTGTTGGCGCCACATCCTAGAACCTAGCACACATTGGTATGCCTTAGAACTTGGCATGTCTTCACATGCCTAACATTTCTTGGAACTTTATAACATGTGTTAGCACTTCCTGAAATTCCCTGCACAGCTTGGCACTCCCTATTTTTCATGCCCTCATAGATAGCCTTACTTTTTTTGTGACTTGGGAACCCAACCAAGTCATTGAAAAAATAGTGTTGTGCCTAGACCAAAGTCTCCCTTTGTCTGAAACTTCTTTTTCCATCCTCTTATCACAATCCTAGGCTTTACTCCTACAAGTCCTAATATGGAATTATCCTAACACACTTCATCCATGGGACACCTAGAATTCACTGACACTCCCTGGCATAATCTCTTATTCATTCATTTCCATGCATTTTGACCTAGCTTTCCCTTATGATTCCCGGACACTCCCAAACAATTCTCGGCATGCATTGAAACTATTTGGCATATGTCAGCACATCTTTTCATTCCTTGGCAAGCCATGGCACTCCTTAATTATCATGCCCTCATAACCACCCTTATTTTCTTTTAGACTTAGGAACCCAACTAAGTCCTGCCTTGACCACAACAACTTTACCAAGTTACATTTACTACAACTAGACTATGCCTCATTCCCCTAATGGCCTATAACTCATCTTAGTCTTCTAATGTCCAATATTAACTCATCCCACTTAACAAGTTACCAATTCAAAGCTCACATCCAACTATGCCCATAAAACAACTAAGAAACATAGTTTACATCTTCACATGCCATAACATCTGGAACATATAACAATCCATTGGAACTACATAGCACACATTATCATCCCTTGCATTCCTTGGCATGATTTGTCACTCCCTAACAGACCCTACCACTACCTAACATGCCCTGACACTCTAGCATGCCTTGGCACTTCCTAGCATATAACCTTGTTACTCCCTCCTTAACACAATTGGAACTTGCTCACACTCCCTATCACACTCTTATCCGTTCATTTCCATGCATTTTGAACTATTTCTCCCTTGTGTTCTTGTGGCACTCCCTGTTATAGCTCCAAAGCTCACCCTTGATATTTGTGATGCTCCATTTATGGCCTAGGGCAACCCCTCTTTCCAAACCTGGTCCAAATACTTAAAAAAGCAGTGTTTTACTCCCTATACGCGACATTGCCCTAAGATAAACATGTGTGTACACGAGTCCGGGTATAACCAATCCGCGTATATGTCTTAAACACTTAGAAAAATTAAATTTCCTTAATTTCGGGTGGAGATCACGGGTTTTACCTATTGATTACCTATTAGTTCCCGTGGCCCAACTGTTCCCAACGAATTCCCAACTAAAAAACTACTTTGGGAGAAGTATAAAGGCTTCAATGGGAAGGCCTAAGGGAGGAGAGAATAGAGAGAAAATTACTCTGCTGAGATTATCCTTGATCAGGTCTAAAGATCCTTGTGCTTCCAGCACTCCCCCCATTACAGGAAATCCTTGTTTCCTTGAGCTTTAATGTTATTTCACTAGTTGAGATATCTTTCTATGAGTCATGGAAGGAGCCTTTTGAAGACTTGGGATTAGATGGAACCGTCCTCCAGATCCGTTTAATCCCAAGTCTTCAAAAGGCTCCTTCCATGACATACAAAGATATCTCAACTAGTGAAATAACATCAAAGCTCAAGGAAACAAGGGTTTCCTGTAATGGGGGGAGTGCTGGAAGCACAAGGATCTTCAGACTTGATCAAGGATAATCTTAGCAGAGTAAATTTATCTCTATTTTCTCCTCCCTTAGGCCTTCCCATTGAAGCCTTTATACTTCTCCCAAAGTAGTCTTTTAGTTGGGAATTCGTTGGGAACAGTTGGGTCATAGGCACTAATAGGTAAGCAATAGGTAAAACCTGTGATCTCCGCCTGAAATTAAGAAGATTTATTTTTTTAAGTGTTTTAAGACATATACGCAGGTTGGGTATAGCCGGACCCGCATACACACGTGTTTAGCTCAGGCCAATGTTGTGTATAGGGAGTAAAACGTTGTTTTTTAAGTATTTGGACCAGGTCTGGAAGGAGGGGTTGCCCTAGGCCATAAATGGAGCGTCACAAATATCAAGGGTGAGATTTGGAGCTATAACACTCCCTGACACACATTGGCACACCCTAGGACTTGGCACATCTTGACATGTCGCCCTAGCACTTTTGTATTCCTTAGAACTACCTAGCATACCTTGCCACTCCCTCCTTAGCACACCTAGAATTTGCTGACAATCTCTGTCACATACTCTTATTCATTCATTTCTGTGCATTTGAAGCTAGTTCTCCCTTGTTTTTCCCTGACACTCCATAACTCTCCCTAGCATGAATTGGCACACCTTAGCACCTAACACATCTTGGCATGTTTCCCTGGCCTCTAGAATTCCTTATCACTGCTTAGCATACCTTGTCACTCCCTCCTTAGCACACCTTGAAATCATTGACACTTCCTGTCACAAACTCTTAATCTTTCATTTGCATGCATTATTTTCACCTAGTGTTCCCTTGTGTTTCCCTAATGCTCCCTAACACTTCCTAGCACTAGTTGGAACACCTTGGAACCTAACACATATTGGCTACATGTCGCTCTGGCACGCTAGAATGATTTAGCGCTACTTAGGATACCATGTCACTCCCCTCTTACCACACTTGGAACTCATTGAAACTCCCTATCACACACTCTTATTCATTCATTTCCATGCATTTTGACCTAGTGCTCCCTTGTGTTTCCCTAGCACTCGCTAACACTCAACACACATTAGCACACCTAACTACAATGAGTTTCACTAACAATCAATCCAGAAACCCTTCCAAAGTCTAGCTAGTATTAGGGTTAAGTTTATTGTATAGTGTTCAGTGTGAAAATATTACTAGGTGTTTTTATCGCATTAGTTGGAAGGTGG
>APFE030759884.1:0-18776 GCA_000404065.3 Pinus taeda | reverse complement strand
TATTCCATAGAAATTTTGATTTTCATTTAGTTATTATTTTAAAATTTGCAAATATTTGTTTAACATTTCAATCCTCGACAAAGTTATTATGAAATAATTAATTAAAAATATAATTAAATGCATTAATATACAATAAAATAATAAATATACATTTTGGAATATACATCATTTTCGCTTAAATTTTAAATGAAATACAATTAGTTAACCTTCCATGCAAAGTATATTTCGTTTGCTTTTTAAAACTTATAAACACCACATACCCTTATCTACAAGAATACTAATAAGGATAAGGCTTGCTTTTTTTCCACTTTCTCTTGCCATGAAGACCAATGGCCATAGTGTATTGAATTGATACCCCACACATAATTTTCAATGTACTCAACAAATTATTTTCAATTCATACCAATTATAAACTCACTTCATATATGATCTGAATGACTGCATTGATGAGCCAAGGGGAGGAGGAGTGTCCAAGACAATTTATAAATAAAAGTTCAATGAGAACTAAAAAAGAAGAAGAAGTAAAGCATTATTATGTTGCCAAAATTTCTCCTTAGCAATCAAGCATTTCATTGAGAAGAGGATTTCATCATTGAGAGAGTTTTCATACTTATTTGAGAGAGAGGGGAAGCTTGCAAGGAGATTGAGAAAGGAAATTCCTTGTTGAGGATTTTTTAGCACCATTTTTCAAACAATTCTCTTCAAGTGTCTTTTATTCATCTATTGCATCTCTTCTACATTCAGTAGTCTGAACCCTTTTCCATTACTTTCTTGATGTGTTAGCTTCATTAAGCTTCATTCATGTGTTATCTAGTATAGTTTTTAGTTTATGTTTATATATGAATTGTTTCTACTACTTTCAATGCTTTGTTTATCTAAGTTTGTCCACTAACGAAAACCAATGTCTTGTATTTACTTGTAGGTAACAACCAACTCCAAGGAAGGTGTCTACGATACTCCATAGAAACAAAAACACCATTACAGTCTGCATGTGCATCTAGCTAAGAACCAAATCATTTGGGATTGGCTAGCCCCGGCCACTCTAACAGAGCTTCATAGCTTTTTGGGCCTTGCCAATTTTTATCAGAGGTTCATGTTGGGATTCTCCCATATCACTTGGCCTCTTAGTGAGGATACCAAGGGAGATTCAAAAATAAAGTTATTTCGGTATGAGTCCCAACAAAAGGCATTTGTTGAGCTGAAGCATCACTTTTGGTCTACATTTTTACTCACATTGTCGGACCTACAACAACCATTTGAAATTGAGACATATGCCCCCAACTATGTTATTGACGCAATCCTCACCCAGCAAGGGCATCCACTAGCCTATCATAGTGAGATACTTTCTGATACAATTTGGAAGTACCCGACTTATGATAAAGATATGTATTCTATCATGCAGACTTGTTGACAATGGAAAGAATACATTTTTGGGTTGAATATGGTCATCCACATAGATCACCAACTTCTTTAGTTTATACAGACATAAGGGAAGTTGCAGAACAATCACCATCAAAAGTTGTCTACATGTCTATAACAATTTCACTTGAATATTAAATACATGAAGGGAATACCAATCATATTGTAGATTTCCTCAATCAACGCCAGTTGCAACAATAACTTCTATTCTCAATTTTGTGGCCATGACACCTCTGTATGAACACAACTGTACAAAAATGATTTAGAGTTTGCCACTACATACCAGATGCTAGTGAATGGAAAGCAAGTTCTAAATTTCCACTTATAGAAAATCTTATTATGCTACATGGGCCACCTTTGTGTTCCTTCAAGTGATCATTCAAAACTAATTTGGGAGGTGCACTATAGTCAGGTCATAGGACACTTTGGTGTGGCAAAAATTGTGGTTGTACTACAAAAGTATTTTTATTGGCTAAGACTCTAATAGGATGTTGGAAAATATATCAGATCATGCACTGTTTGTGCCATCACCAAGCCAACCATAAAGAAGAAAGGCCCTTACACTCCTATGAATACTTCCATCCAACCTTCAAAATCCATCTCCATGGATTATCTGTCTAGCCTCCCTTCTACCAAGCATCAAAATGACTATGTATATGTGGTCATAGAAAAATGTTCTAAGATGGCGATATTGGTGTCTTACAACAAGAGTATCATAGTAGAAGACACTACCAAACTCTTCTTTGAACGAGTGTGGGTACATTTTGGGATCCCACAAAAAATTATATTAGATCATAATAGTTGTTTCCTCAGAACATTTCGGTCAAGCCTCTCGACATTATTGGACACCAAGCTCACCAATTCAACTGCATTCCATCCTTAGACAAATTGCCAGACAAAGGTCATTGACATGATAATAGTGCACAAGTTGTGCATGTTCCAAGCATAAAAAAATACCTACGATGAGAGCCTTCCTTATGTGAAACATAGTTATAGAAATGCTCTCCATAACTCGAATGGTCACAATCCCTTTCATGTGGGTCTGAGATTTCAACCATTGTGTCTGATTGAAGTTTCCATTCCTCATGTGACTACAAAACCAAATCCACACATGTACAGTCTGAGACTGATAAAGCAACTAGGTTTACTGAATGCATCCAACACATTTGACAGTAGGTGCACAACATCTTGGATAAGCCCAATATAAATTATAGGCAATGACATGATCAAAATCAGGTGCCACATAAGTTTTTGGTGGACGATAAAGTTTGGTTGCATTTGCAAAAAGAACACCTTGCTAGAGCCCATTAGAAACTCTAACCACTTTGATACAGTCCTTAGACCATCTCTAAGGTTATGGGAGACAAATCCTTTGAGCTTAACCCTCCCCCATTCCTCGACTTGCACCCAATGTTCAATGTGGACTGCCTTTGGCCATATGTTCCACCATTGCTAGACACATCAAACTTTGTAGAACAACTAACATCAACATAGCTCAACCCAAACTACATGGAACATGCTAAAACTAATTAAATCATGGACTCATAGATCAATAATACCAACAGAAGATCAAATTGTATTAACTTGTCAAAGTTGGCCAACTCTTGCACTAGGGCAAGTGGCTCACCAGGGACAAAGTTCAGCAAACATTTCCCCATCTCATGGAGGCACTCAATGCAATGGGGATCACTGCTTCCTAAGGGTGTTGGATTGATCTAGGTGGATATTGATGGCCACTCACCTATTCCACTTAGAACCACAAACTTTTTTCTTTTAGTGTCCTTAATTCTAGTAACATTTACTTGGTCCTATTCCACTTGGACCCCCAACATAGTTTCTTTTAGTTTTCTTAATTGTAGAAGAGTTTACTATTTTTGGTAGTTTTTTGGGGTTTGAACTTTTGAAGCCGTTTTGAGGTCCTAAACTATTTTTTTTGGAAAACGAGCGAACCTAAGCTTTGCATTAAGGATTGTGGTAAAAAGTTGTAGTCCTTGGATAGATATTTCCAACGAGGTAGTGTACACTTCAAACATAGATCATATGCCAAATTTACGACCCTTGGAAGTTGATGTACCAATTTACCCAATGGGGCTCATAGACATTTTGTACTTCGTCACCTGGGGTTAGGTTTTTGGATGTTAGATTTTTTTTTGTTTCTCAATAATAAATATTCCTCTGAGGCTCATTGTAATACAGTTCAAGAGGCATGCAGGTGCCACATCTCATAGATGAGCTACCATCACTCAAGCTAGTTTAAACAATTTTCATTACTTTTCTATTAGTGAATTAATTTTTTGTTTTAGGTCAAATAGATTATTTGTAACCAATCATTCCCTTTGAAAGACACATAATATCTTAATAAAGCAAGTATTTACTAACTATTCTACACTATAGACATAAATAATAGTGCCCCTATTCACCCACTCCTCTACACTATCTTTTTAAGTTTTTATATTAGTTTTTAATTTGTTTATTACAATACTCAATACAATGAAGATACGTTGGGAGACGTAGTTATTTAGATTCAAAATTTCATGAATATGTAGCACCTATTTGACCCTACAACTACTTTCACCTTCAAAGAAGTTTAACATTGGTTAGATTACTCACTCACAAAAAACCTTATCAAATTAACCACGAAAGAAAACATGTAGGACGGTATGACCATGATCTAATACAATTTTGCAATTTTTTTCTTACGATAATAATTAAATGTGCAGTTCGTGTTTGAAATGATTTCACGTGTAACCATTGGATGTATATGGAAAGCTTATGTTGTCCACATCAACATAGGGTGTTATAACATCACTAGAGTATTGTTAGGCATGTTTCTTGGTTTGGAATTTAACATAAGTTTCCAAGTGAGTCCATATAACTCTACTTGTGCCTGCATCGTATTTGGATGACATCCCATATGTATGTGTGAAAAATAAGAACCTCTACCCAACATATGACAAATGACACAACAAAATTTATTTTGCAAGGAATATGGATAGGAATTACTTGAGGAAAAACAATGCAGACTCTCACGGTCGCTTATATTACATATCATTTTGATTGGGAGGGAGAGGTAAAGACAAACTATGAAACATGAAAGTGCATATTCTTGTGTTGTGTACATGAATATTGATAGGGTCATGCAATAATTAATTTGTAGGTTAGTAAATCTCGAAGTAGCCTTAACACATGGTCGTCTGGTGATCCCGCTCAAATTACATCGTAGGAGGTTGGCATATGCATTTTAATCTAATGGTGTATATCTTTAATACTATTAAAAAGTCTTAAATCGAGGCTCTGTACCTTCTTTTAATACTATTAAAAAGACTTAAATCTAGGCTCTGTACCTTCTTTTTATGCATGCACAGTGGGAGACAATGGTTTATGCCACTAGATTAAGCATACAGGTTGATATAATGCATATTTTTTATCAATGGATAATTTATTGCTATCCTACCAAGTCTTTATACACGAGAAGGTAGTTTAATTGGAGACCATGTGCTATGAATTATTATGAATTATAAAGTATTATGTAAATCATGGGAGTAAAGGTTGAAATCTCAATCTATCTAGCACATTAGAGTTGGCTTCACAATGCTTGCTTTCCAAAAGAGTTAACTATGGTGAGTTGTAAGCTCATATAGGGATTTTTATATCCCAGATATCATGCTTGTCCTTAATGGACATTGGGCCTTCTCCATTGCTATATAATGGATTTCTTTTATTTACCTTATCATAAAATTATTTCAAGTAATATACTTTTACTTGGATCTGACAATTCCTAGCTTGTTTGAATTATTTTTTTCAGTTTAGTAATTTTTTTATGATCTAAATTGGATTGGGATGAACAACGTGGGCTATTATGTGCATGTGATAGTGATGTGGCTACAGTCACTCTCCCTCTGAGAGACCTCGAAGGTTATCATTTTATCTCCATTTTAATTTGCAAGTTTTTCACTCCAAATTGTAGAACAATCTCCAAACCATTAGGAAAAAAACTCAATTTAAAGCTTGAAAAAGAGCAGACCCTAATATGATCGATGTCTTCTTGGGTGGAATCATTTTTATCCTATCTGGTTATTGCAAATTCCTAGATTGGTGTCAAGTTTCGAGAGGAAATTTTTTGGTTGCAAGATGTCGGTCAGTTTATATTGCCACGTTGACTCTTGGATTTTCTTATTATTATTTGCTTTAGAATTCAAATGGAACTCCAAAATCTTCTGCAACAAAAGGGGTGAAAATGGATCTTGGAGCATCATCCAATATTTCACAATGCCATTATCGATAGCAATGGTTCCAGTCAAATATAAGGCTAACACCAATTTTCTTTTCAATTGAAGAAATCACCTTTGGAGTAGCTCTTAGGGTACATAGTCTTGTTTGTGATTGGACTAGAGCCTTGTCAGAACCAAACCTCCAAACACATAACCCTTTAGGCCACATCCTTGGGACTCGCCCCATTTTCCTAACATTCACTGTAGATCTTTCTTCAGCTTGTCTGACATAAAATTGTAATTACCTGAGCATGAAGACTATGTCCAGCGCCTTGTTCCCCGTAAGGTTTCCTTTGTGATGATCTTCAAGCAACTCCTAGTTTGTGAAGCTTGGATCTCCAATGTTGTAGGGGCCAATATATTAGGATCTGAAGAGTGGTTTGGTCATTTTATTTATTTAATGTGATCATGTTTCTTCACTTAGCTTCATGGCATTCAATATGAATATGCTTGGGAGCTTTCATCCATATGTTGTAGATCTGATACACTTGTATAGGAGCCAACCTCTTAAAAACTCAACCATTGTTATTGGCACTAAATTTTTGTTTATGGTACCAATTCCTTGCTAGGTAGGACAAATTCGTCTTTATATGAAAATCAAAGGTTAAGCATTGTATAGTTTTTGGGTCATGGTTGAAGAGCATATTACTAGTTTAGTTTTTATGACAAGATATGTTAATCAATTTAGGCTAGAGTAAATCTATGCCTCATGTGACATTTGGTTATTGTGGACACCGTGAATTTTTTTTACATTCATTTTCTGCAATTTTCACATCAATAACAATAGGACAACAATATGATCTATTTTGCATCCTTGCAGTTTCCAAAATTGACATGTGGTGACTCTTAATGATTATCTCTTCAATGTTCTATTTGTCAAAATGAACTTGACATATTTTTTGTTGAGTATGTTTGGCATATGAGTTGCCTGATTTATGGAGGCTCTTAGTTTATTTGCTGGCTAATCTTTTTGGAGATTATGAGTATATTTTTTTCGTAGCCTTTTCATTAAAATTGATTTTTGGCCACTATTAGGAAATATTAATTCTTAAAATTTTAATGTTTTAAAAATATTTGGAGAATGACTTTATATCCTTTTGGTATTTCGATGGTTAGTTCTCATGAAAAGATTCACTGTTAGTTATTCATGCAAAATTAGGTGAATTGGTATTATTTGGGTGGTGATTAGAAGCTATTGTTGTTGCCATTCTTAGCCTTCTTTCATGGTAATTTGTGTTTTTGTGGCTAGGAGAAATAAATTTTACAACTTCGTATTTTCAAGATGGGTAAAAGGTTGTGAGGGCTTCATGAGAATAAGGGAACATATGAACTTTGTAAAGAGGTCATTCGGTTGTATTCAATGGTAGCTCTTTTGCAAACAAGGAATGTCACACATAAAAGTAGGTTGTAAACTTCAACAACTGAGAAAATCAAGAAGCTCAAACATATGGAATGAACCATGGGCACATATTTTTAGATGCTTGTGGTGATTGGAAGCTATTGTTGTTGTCATTATTAGCCTTGTTTTGTAGTAATTTGTGTTTTTGTGGCTAGAGGAAACAAATTTGCCAAGTTGGTATTTTCAAGATGGATAAAATGTTGCAAGAGATTCGTGAGAATAAGCCAGCAGATGAAATTCATAAATAGGTCATTAAGTTGTAGTTAGGTGTAGCTATTTTGTAAGTAGAGAATGTGACACTTAAAAGTAGGTTGAAAACTTGAATAGATGAGAAAATCAAGAAGGTCAAACATCTGGAATCAACCATGGGCACATATTTTTAGTTGTTTGGAGATGAATTTCAGGAGAAAATTGACCCCTCAACAACTTGGAGGAGGAAGTTGAGACATTTTTTGACTCAAAAACTAAAAATTTGAAGAAGCAATTGGAAGAGAAGAACAATCAATGGGTTATAGATATTAGTTGTTTAAAAGAATCAATGTTGGAACAATATTATTTTTTAAAAGAATATTATGATGCATTCTTGCAACAATTGATTGAGAAGGATGAGGCTATTCAAAAGTTTCAATAGTCTAAGAAACACCTTAAAATGGAACTTAACCACCTTAAGATTGCTCAAATGGAGATAGTTGATGTTGATATGCCAAGATCACATTCTTCCACACTTCATAATGTTGATTGTTAGACTCATGATGTTCATGATCATGATTCATCACATGATTTTGTTGCATCCGGTTTTAAAAAACATACTACTAGTATTCATCCTCGATTGTTGAGAAAAATGAGATATACTGGAGGAGGATTTGGGAAGAATGGATGGTGAATTGTTGTTCCTATTTTAACCTTGCAGTGTAGAAATCAAGAGGAAGTCTTGAATATAATCTTTATTTTACCTCATCACTTGTATTCATATTTGTTTAGACTAGAGAGGTGTCATTTGTAGTTGAAGGAATTCAGACTACTCCTATTCATTGTGATAAATAGACCGATGACATGGTTGTTGATGTCATTACAAATGATAGTGTTGTTGCACTCAACTTTGAGTTTGTAGAAACAAATACCGAGCCATGTCCACACCCTTGGTCACATAGTAGTCCTTCATTGAGATTGTTATAGAAGAGACGTGAGAGATTCAATCATTGACCACTCTGGACCATCAAGATTTTTTTGGTTGGATCATTGGATGGTCATGGAATCATTTTAACCAATGTTTGCAAAATCCATAACATTTTGTTGCATGAGTTGTGCAGTCATATAGAGTTATGACTAGATAAGCATTGAGAAAATGGAGCTCTGCTTACCATAGTGTTATTGGCCTTTCGATTTTCTACACCATATGTATACGGAGATAATTAGTTCTAAACTTAAATCGATTGTAGATTTTAGCAGGTAATACATGCCTAACATTTCAAATTTTGCGCACCTTTTAGATCCGTGTGTTTACAACCAAATTGAAATTGTCAAATCTGAAGTTGAATATTATTCCTTTCTATGATTTGTGATGATTTTCTCAACTGATGCAATAGTAACAACACTACTAATTAGTTTGAAGGGCACTTTATTATGAGATGAAAGAACACATTATTCAATTAGTCGAAGCAGATTGAAGTGACAATTGTATTTTGATTTGTGCAACCATTCAACACGCGGAAGAAGAATACACCTTGCCTCCTTTGAGATGTTACATATTCTTCATAACCCTACCGAGGCTCCTCCACACCTTTCTCTTCTTTGCTCTGCGACACACATCTTCTTCTACAACTATAGTTTATGATATGGTTATTCAAATACTATGTTTTCATAATATTATTAGATTTTCTATTATTTTGGTAAACTAGATAGTACTCTTAGTGAGTCATTCCAATTTGGAAAGAAATCAAATATTTCAAGGAATATTGAGTTCAAGTGGCAACATTGGTGGGAAGTATAGAGAAGGTTTTCATGCTACTGAAAACTTTTTGCCAGACATAGCCGCTTGAAATTCAGTTTAACTCATGGATATGAAAGTAGGAAGAGAGATAATTGTAGGACTAATTGTGTGATCTGATGCTTTAGAATGGATGCTAGATGTAAAAATAAATGAATAATTAAATTGATTTTTCTCTCTGCTCACTTGTAAAAAAACTCTGCCCCCTTAAACATGTAATAAAAATAATTGCATGACTAATTGTGAGATCTAATGGTTTAGAATGGATGTTAGATGTAAAAATAAATGAATAATTAAAGTGATTTTTCTCTGTGCTCACCTGAAAAAAAGTCCACCCCCTTAAACATGTAATAAAAACATACTGGTAGATACAGTTACATATTGTATCTTCAATGGTTTTTTATATGTCATGATTCTTCTCAAATTTATGCCTTAAGTCATTTCTGTTGCAACATCTGATGTGATTGCTAATTTATATTAAACACATATATAATCTTTTAGATATAATCCCCTCCCTAAGGATTTTGCTTTGACAGCTTCAACAGGTGGGTTGTTGGTATGGTAACTATAATGACTATCTCTATAAACTATATATATTAGTATAGGAGCCAGTGCTGCTCACGTTACATGACGGCTCCTATTACACAATGGCCATATGCAGGTCTAGATAGAATTCCCAATGCGGTGAGCATAGAGGCTCGAGTTTGGCAAGGGTTTTTTCGCTTCACGGATTTACTTGGGAAGTTTTTGCATGAAGAGCTATTACATGAATATGAAATAAGTAGAAATTAAACATAATATTTTTGCAAAAAAATGACATTTAGAAATCTCAAACCATATAAGTAGAGCTTAAATATAATATTTTGGCAAAAAAAAGATAACATTTACAAATCTCAAACCATATAAGTAGAACTTAAATATAATAATTTGACAAAAAAAGATAACATTTAGAATTCCTCAAACCGTATGATCGTATTTTAGTGAATGGGATGTCTTGAGAATATTCAAATGGTTTGATGATGAATTGTGGGGAAAAGCCTTACAATTTACCACCCAGAATGAGCAGACGACACTTGGCGTAACTCTGTGAATTTCACACCAACGCCGAGGTAGGCCTAATAGGGTAAATTCCAATCTTTGGGTAGTCATAGCACAAAGAAGGAATATAAACACAACACCACACTGAGAACGACTTAGGGGAAGGAGCAAATATTGTGGAGAGCTAGGAAGGACTCAATCATATGATCATGGGATGGAGGAAGCCAGGCAGGTAAGGGAGTGTTGGTATTTCAAGTTTTCAATAGAGAAAATATGCAATGAATTTATAAAATGAAATTGCAGAAGAAATCGTCAAAGTGTGGAAGCAGCCGAGTAGAAATGGATCATTGAGATTGAAAAGTTGGGAAGGCTCGAATGCCTCTTTTGTTCGTCCTTCATGCACGTAGCTCTCTGGTCCACACGCATCTTCGACTGCTTTCAATTTATTTTTATTTTTATTTTTTTCAAATGTGATTTTCAATTTAATAAAGAGCTTTCAAATACTCTTTTTCTTTCGAATATAATTATTTAATAAAAAAAATAGATATGTGTGGTATTTGTTGTGTTTGGTAAATCACTATTACATGAAGAAAGATACTTTTAAGACTTTTTTTAAAAATCTAATCTAGATCCATCTTAATTCTTAATCTATCAAGTGTCAATAGGGATCAAATTTCTTGAGGTGAAAATCTCTTTTTAGAGTGAAAAACTTGAGGAAAGGTTTGCACCTGAGAGAGTTGATCACTCTCGGCACCTAGATTCGAGGTTAAAATGGATCTAGGCCGGTTTCAGTCATGTGTGATCATACAAAAATGATTGAACATCTAATTATTTTGATCATTTTAAATATGCTAAATATGTGTAAGATTAATTTGGTAAAATTAATTTTAAATTTGCTTATTTACCTCAATTTATTGAGATGAGAGAGACTATTAGTAACTTGAATGATAACAAATGATAGAATAAAAATTCTGAGTGCAAAGTGACAATGTAACAATGTTGAATGATAGAAAATGTGAATAATAAGAATATAGTCAATTACAAACAATCTTCACTGCAATCAACCTGAAACTATTTTATTACACTATTCTTATTTTCACACCTATTAGTTTTGTCATTTTCTCATATTGATAATATGAAAAGCACAATTGAAATCATAGACCATTCAAATATTTAACTCGAGCTATTGTAGTAAATATGACACCTTGTCTCTCTTGCTCTCTAGCTTTAATAGTAGTTTTCTCCAAAGTCAATCATTGTGACTTATGCAGTGTTAAACCCCAAATAATTTTCAATGGTAGTTATTTTGTATTACTATGCTTGAATGAAAAGTGATTAACGATGTTGAATGATGGAAAATGGGAATAATAAGAATGTATCGAATTACAAATAGTTTACAGTTTCAGCGAGCAAACATTTCAGGTAAGCGAACATTTTATTTAGGATGAAAATTCAAGTATTGTATTTGTTATGCCCCTATACCAATAGGTGTCATATATCATGATTGATTTTATGAGATATGTAATATGTTCATACCTTTTCTTGTTGGAAAGGTTTTCTATATTTTGAAAAAAATGAAAAAAATTTAAAAAATGTAAAGAGGGTATACCCTAAAAAAAATCAAAGGGTAAAAATAATAAAAAGATAGTAAAAAAATGAAAGAAAATGAACCCCAACAAAAGAAAGACTAGGAAACTGTGCAAGTCTAAATGCCACTACTTTTTCACTTGGTGTAATAAATAATTATGTGTAGCTTGTCACTTATGCTACAATTCATGAGTAGTCAAACAGTTTAAGCTTGGCTAGTTCATATTTCAATTTCATGTTGTAGAAATAGAGAATAAATATCTAACCAAACAGTGTAATATTGGTAGATAAATAGATAGGTAGAGGGAAAAAGGAGCTCAACAATTTAATCTGAGCCCTTGGATGTAATAAGTGTAGACTTAGATAGGCTTTTCCATGTAAAAGAAAAGAAAATTTGATAAGGTTTTCCAGTCTAAGTGCACCCTAATAAAGAAGTGAAAATGCTAGGTTAAAGTAGGTAGGATAGGTAGTTGATGGTTAGAGAATCATATATGATGAATGATCACTCTGGATGTGTTAATCTCTTACTTTCATCACAAGGCCAAGGCACACATTACATTGAAAACATCTCAAGCAAAGCAAAGTCAAATAATTAACTTCCCTTCTCATTTTCCCTAAAATTGTCACTAATTTCCCCTAAATACTAAGGTATTTGCTAAATTAGAGGGGCTCAGAGCATTTCTCTGACCTCTAGAGGGACCGGACCTTCGGCCCAATAATTTATAAAACCTAAGTATTTAAAATCATTCATAAATCATTCATTCACCTTCACAAGTCTTTTCCTAAGTAAAATCCTATTTTACTTAGGAAAATTACAAATATTTTCATAAAAAACCCTTTTCATTTTAAGCCTAAGTTAAATACACACATCAAATATTTTTACACTTAGTGCTTTTTCATTTTATTATCATATTAATTTTTAACTTATATTATATAATTCCCTTATAACATTTACCCTCTCCCATATTATTTAAATATAAAAAACCCTAATTGTTATATATCTCGCCCCTGGTTAATTATAATCATAAAGCATCCTTAATCGGGATTGATTAGTTAATCTGTAACTAATTAACAACCCTTTAATCCCCCGCCGCATCAATATGTGATTAATTAACCCTTATGGTTAATTAATAACCTCCCCGACCTATCCCGCCACTTCCGATACGATTAAGTTAACCTTAATTATATCAGGCCCGCCTTGTTAAACTCCCTCATATCGCATCTTCCGTCAACCGTCCAATCAGGTCCTCAAGATTTGACAGCCATTATGAATATCGCATGACCCTTTGTGACTGCACGTTAGCGCGTGATCACAAAGCAGTTTTTGCACAGTGCCTCCGCCACACGTCAAAAGATTTATGGAATCGATGGTCCAAGGTCCATTACCGCCCTTCCCCAAAAGCGGTGCGATATGAAACTGCTTATTGCCTTCCCACATACGACAAAAACATCATATCACTCACTGCTGACATCATCTGTCCGGAAACCAAAAAACCTCGCCAACCCTTGATTTTGTAAATAAAACAAACAAGTCATTTTCATTGCTTTGCACTGTAAACCTACCTGCCCATGCAAAAGAACGTCGAGGTCAATAGTTTGAAGTTTTCAGCCGCCAACCTGCTCAAAAAACTCGCAGCCGACGCAGCCCAAAGCCTTTTAGCCACAACCACTACCTGTATTTCACTGTTCATCCCCCAAACACAGGTATTTATCAAATTCCCGACAAAACCCTATGATGTTCTATTTTTCCATTGTAGATTGATGGAAAAGGACCAAGTTTATAATAATTTAGTCATTATTATCGTCCATTAAGTCCCCCATAGACTCTTTGTTTTGCCCATTTCACAAAGAAAACCTAAATTCCCTTTCTAAATCCACAAGAACCAGAAATGGAAACCTCGGTGGCTTTGAATGTTGCACCCATTAATGCCCCTCATCGAGATTTAGACTATCTACCTTTATTAGATCATGACTTCCAGATAAAAGACCTCGCCACTGATAAAAATCACCTCAAAGTCTTTTGCCAAAGTAGAGATAACTACCTGAATGGCTTTGATGTCCTAGGATTGTGGCAATCCAATCTTCCCATGTACTTTCTCCCCTCAGTCCATGTTTTCCCTGATATAATTCATCAATTCCATGGCAATTATGACCCTAACCGCAGAGCAGTTATGTCTCCCAGCCAAACAGTCCTCTTCCTAATAACTGCTGAATCCATAAATGAGATGTTGCAATTTCACCCCAGTCAAGCTCTCACTCCCATTTCCATTGAAGATTTACTTGAGAAATCAACTAAATTATCCCAATCAGAAATTAATTGCCTCTGTCAGACATTCATGTTACAGAAACATCAGCCTAAGGGCCCACGTCCTTATCTGCAAACTTTCTTCACAGATATGGGAAGATTCACTGTTGATATGATATCTTTAGTTATGGGATTCAACACTAGTGAGTATGTTGATGAGTTAACCCTAGTGCTGTTGTCAATCTTTACTCCTGGACAACCCCCTACTGTTAAGTATGATTATGCCTCCTTTATTGCTAATAAAATTCATGACCAGTTCACAAGACTGGAAAATGAAAGAGTTTTCAAATATACCACCTTCATATATCATCTCATGTTGTATTATCAGTCAAAAAACTTCCCTTTCCCTGTCATGAAACTTGATACCAAAGGAAATCCAAGGTTTGTTATCTTTTGGAGTTCCATCTTCCATGAATCCTTTGATTCCCCTTACTCCTATAATGAGTTCATTGATCAGTTTGTTCATCCAGCAACCACCTTATTGACACGGATTTCCCCTCCTAGTATTAGTGGTGACATTAAGAGGATCCTTCAACTCTCCAAGCAGCACAAAATAGGTGATTGGTACTTATACAAGAACCATATCGAAATCAAGATATACAGGTGTGAGCTCTGCCCTTTCAAGTTACCAAAATATGTTCCAATGAGACTGTTCGCATTGGAATATTTCAAAGAAATGATAAATTCAGACTTGGTTCATTTTTGCAAAGCCAAAAAGAAATCACAACTCAGAATCAAGAATCAATTAGGCCCTTTTGTCTACAACACTAGGGAAGCATGGAGAGAAGTAGAAAGAATTTTAGAAGATCACCTTAAGTTACACAAAAGTTTTGGTTAGATGCCATATGACCCTCATAGCTTCATATGTGATAGAAAAATGAAGAATAGGCTGTCACCATATATACACCATAGAATCCTAGAGATTGAACAATTTGCCAATACGGATGAATGGAGGGAAGGGACCCTAGTAGAAACTGATAGTGAATAGGTCAATATAGAAAATGTTATGAGGGATCTCAAGAAAACACTTGACCTAGATTCTTTTGGGTAGGTACGATTTGAGTCTTCTCAAAGGTCAGGAATTAGTGCCTCTACAGCTGAAACCTCTCAGCAACACTCACAAGATACCAGCACACCATTTACAGGAACATCCAAGGGAAAGGGACCAGAGACTAGCACTCAAGCCACAGAGCAATCTATAATGCCTAAATAGCCTGAAACTTCTAAGAAATAGACCCAAATGCACACTCCTCCAACTCAAGGCAATGCGGGAGAACCCCCAATCTTGCAGACTCCTCAGAATAAGGAAAAGAATAAAAAGAGAGACAGGGAAGTAGCTACCCTTGCCAGTGGACCCTCAGAACAGCCTGGTGCTAAAAGGCATAGGCTAAATCCTCTTTAAAAGAAGGAATTTTTTGAAGAGACTACTGATAGACAAAGAAAAGAAGGTGTAGATGGTCATCAAACTTTCCCAGTAGGTGGGACATCTACTAGCTCGCAGAGACAGGAGCTAGAGAGAAAACAAAGTGCAGAGGTATCATATTTTAGGCCACTAGGAAAAGACACTCTAAGAAGTTTATAGAAATAAAAGCCAGAAATGATCCATTGAGGATCCAGGTTTACAATCAGTATTTGAAAATGGCTCCCACTAATCAAAATAGATTGATGTCAGCCTATGACATCAAAGAAGGTAAAATGATAATGAGTTTTTTCAAACCTAAAGTGCAACAACCTTAGTCAACAACAGATTACCTCAGAACCAATTTTCAAGTCATGGCAAAGGACAAGCATCCCTTGGACCAAATTGAGTTGCACAAATAGACAGGGGAGATGATCTATTCTACATTGACAGGTAAGGCCATGATGGCCCAAAGACTTGAAAATTCTTTGAATAATACAACTGCCCAATTACAGCTAGAGAAAGCCTTCTCACAGGCTAAAGACAATAGAATAAAATCTTTAGAAGAATTGATCATTGGATTGGGTCATGATCCGAAAGATGTGAAGGTTGCAAAAGCCTTAATCAAAAAGAAAGTTGAAGATATAGCTGCCTTAAGAAAGTAGGTAAAGTTGTCTCCTTCCAGGAATCCACAGACTACTGAGGTCATACAACAAAGGTCTGAAGAAGATCTTATGGACTTACTCCTAAAGCTTAATGAACGATTGAACGAGACCAAGGAAGCGCTAGAAAAATCATTGAAGGACAAGCAGGGAGAGTCGACCTCTCATCCTCCCAATGTAATACTAGTAGTCTCAACTGCAGTCCCTGCAACCCTTGGAAAAACTTTGGCTCCAAATGCCCCCTTGGTCACAGCTGAGACAACCACAGTAATAGCAACAACAAGAACAACAAAGGAAAGTATTTCAAGTTTGAGCACAGAACAACCGATAAAATCAATGGAGGAGATGAAGCTCCAAGTTTCAAAGATGTTGAAGGTGAAAGAAAAATATGACACCTTGGAACAAAAATATAACCTTTGAAAGATAAATTTTTTAGAAAAAGTGAGGGAAATTAAGGGGTTAGAACAAAAGGTGAAATCATTAGAAAAGGACCTTGCATTTGACAAACCCTTGGCATATATTAGAAATATTCTTTGGACCAACATCATTCAATCAATAAATGATGTTTGGCCATCAATACAAATAATATTTGAACAAATTGATTTAGTAAAAGCAACCCTAGAAGAGATTAAGAGGAAAAAAGAAGAATTAGGGAGGATGCCTGAGGAAGCCACCACGCTCATAAATTTTCTGAATAGCAAGAACAAGTACTAGCTTCAAGAATTGGGCATTGAAGACAAAACATGGACTATTCTAGAAGTCAAAAAGGTATTGACTAAAAGGTCTTTGATGCAAAATTTGGAAAGAAGATGCCAAAGCATGCAAGAGGAAATTAATGATTTTATAGAGAAATTTGGTGTTTTGCACAACAAAGGGCTACCCAGTCCTTTAGTTATAAATGATAAATTAATGAGGCACATAGATTATGTTGATAAATTGGATCAATATGTAAATAACCACGCAAGTTCATCAATCAACACAAAGGCACTGCCTACGGGCAGAGTTATCTATGACAGTCTAGAGAACCTCTTCTATGTTGAACATGAGTTAAAGCATTTGTTTCCAGTGTAGCCTACGTTTTTTAGGTACACAGAGACTGACGAAATTCTTAGAAAACTTCAAAGGACTAGAATACCATAGCCACAATGGTGGGAAGAAATGTTAGAAATTTTGTAATTTGTCCTTGGTAAAAATTAATTTTGATTATTTACCACAATCAATGATGGTAAAGAGGATAAATAGAGATCAAATAGGTAAAGAGTATCAATGCAGGTTAAAGTGTATCAGTAAGAAGATGAAAAGAAGAATAGCCAGCAAAGAATTACATCAAAGACAGCAAGATGCCCGATCATATGACCAGACTCCAGCACATTCACAAGAATAGGGGCAACAAACCATCAGTTTGCCTCTATCTGCTATCTACAAGACCATCTGTCTCTATTTTCATGTAACATCTAGTTAGTTATCTCAGAATATAGCTCACTTTGTTATGAGATATTTTATTGTAAAGTTTTTTTTATAAATACTCCCTCATTCAGAGTATTGTGGGTGGATTCTTAGATATTACTGTAAAACTGTTTACTTTGAAATAAAGTGTTGTTGGACAAATTTTGTATGGCTGGCTGAATGAAGAATTAATGCAAAGGACTTTACACAGGATTCATGTGTCAAACAATGGACAAATAAGTATTTTATATCTCATGTGGTATTGTTTCTTGTTTATTATATCAATTATGCTCCATATCTGAATATTAAAATGAAAAAGAATAATTCAGAAAGTGCTTAAGTGCAATCTGTCTTCAATCATTTTTGTTCTCCATGTTTTCTTCTAAACTAGCATAAACAGTGAATTATTAATTGCTCTTATTTCCTAGTTTACTCATTTTGATCATTTAGTAAAGAATTCTTAAATGCTCTTTATTGGTGATTAGTCAAGTTCTATTCTCTTAAAATATGTTGAAGGATTCTTAATTTCCCTTGATCCCTTTTAAGTCCATATCATCTTTCAAGTCTCTATTTGCTCCCTGTTTAGCTATCTTTCCTTGTGAAGCCATCCTTTGTTGAGAAACCCAATCTAATTGAGCCATCTTCTTTGACTCCATTAGCCCAATGGCCTAAACTATTTAGTTATGCCCCTTTGCTATTGAATTTCACCACCAAACCCAATCAAAATCCCAAAGCTTTCATAACTAGCCTAAAACCTTATAAAAGAAAGCTAAAACATAAAGAGAGAGCCCTCTCTAGGTACAGATTGGCTAGATTCTGTACCCAAAAGTTGGTTTGTGGTTACCTCAGACTCCTTTCCTCTTTGTACAACTTCTGGGAAAATCTGAGTGATAACAGTATTTATGGTTGAATTACTGTAATAGAGAGTTCAATGCACAACATGAATAATTTTTATCTTCTTACATTGAGAGAGAATGTGTATGCCTTGGAGTTGGGAAGGAGAGACAAGGGGAGATAACGATATATATGGGGGCGGAGGGGGGAGAAGGGGTAGGCGGGCGAGGGAGATAGAGGCAAAGATAGGGAGGGAGGAAGATATATATATGGAGAGAGAAGCGTTAGAGTGAGAGAGAAAGGGAAATCAATACATCTATTTTAGTGAAAAACAAAAATATTCATGACTTCCTAGATCTAACTTCTATGTCTGTATTTGTCTTGGTGTGTCTCTTTATTCTTCCCTCTCTCCAACTTCCATTATGTGTC
>APFE030759881.1:33575-77199 GCA_000404065.3 Pinus taeda | reverse complement strand
TTTAAAATCCCTGACTGTGTTTTTAAAATGACTCACTGTTTCTTCAACAGCAACTCAAAAACTTGAGAAATACCTGAATCCCTTTGGCTGAAACTTCACACAGCTAGAGAAGCTTTACTGCTGCTGCAACAAGGGTCTTTCCTTCAGCTTCTTTGACACTTCAAAGAGCCTAAGCTTGCTCTGTCATCATCAAAGAGCCTGGACTAGCTCTGATACCACTGTTGGGGATTTTTATAGGGAAAATCCCAAAAACACAAAGATAAAACACACACACAGGCAATGCTCTGTTTCCTTTACTCCAGGATCTTTTTGTACAGAGGAGCCTTTAAAAAAAATTTACTGAACAGAGTATTGAACCACCATAAAAGATTTCTATTCATTAAAATAAATTCACTGATACAGATTCATCCTCTTTGCTGAGAGGGATTCTCCAAAACATTACAAAAGAAATTACCCTGTTTCCTTTGAAATTTTACACCACTGTGTGTAAAAATTTCATTTACATTCACTGCTGTGTGAAAAACAAGAATTACAGGGATTTACAGTTTTACTTTTTTCACTGTTGTGAAAGAATTCATGGTTTTACATACTTCCCTTGGTTTTCTTCTTTCAGCTCTCGGCCTTCTCCTGCACAGTCCATTTTGCACCAACTGTGCATTTCACCATTTCTTCACACAAGTCAATGGAATAATAAACATGATACATATCTTATGCACTGCTGTGCATACATCCTCTTTCACGTTGCCCCTGTTCTTTTCCTTCTACACACTGCTATGTGTTTCATTGCATATTCTCAACAAAAAAACATTCACGCTCTGCTGCGCGTTACATATTACATGGTCTGCGTATTGCCCTATTTTTTGTTCCCACTACTGTGAGTATTACACATTCAACTTTTTAACAAAAAAACTACATTACATATCACTTCGAGAAGAAAAATTACTCCTGTGAATTAAAACTTCACCTACATTTACTGACCCAGTACATTACAATTAAATTCTTTAATTACTTTAACATGGCGGTCAATTAATTGAGTCTGCCTTGCATACTTTCAGTCATACAGAGGTCAAACAAAAACTTTTACTTCACGTAAGTCATGGCGCAGACTTGTATTCAGTCATACGGCTATTGTCAGCGATACGGAGGTCCTCCAAAGAAAAACATGCGCCCTCACTCTCATGAATTAACAACAGTTGATCTTGCCCTCAACGATCGGACGACTGCTGGCAATATCGGGAGGACTTTTCTGACCGACATTTATCGTCCGATAAATGTCAAAGGGTGATGTCACCCCACCTCCACGTGTCTGCACCAGATCTTATCGGAGTCAATCACCGGGATATTCCCTCGCCGGAAAACTGGTGCGATAGGTTTCAGGCGGCCGGAAAACTCTGCGCTCACTGGGTTGTCGTCCATCGCTGTCCACGTCCGCCTGTGACTTGCAACCTGCAGTTGGAATTATCATTCCAACATGGTTGACATGCTACTGACCTCAAAGACCCTGGATTCCAAGAGGCACTTAAAGTTGGACTTGTAGATGATGTCGTGGCTCATTCATACCTTCTTGCAGCACTAGACATTCATGACATTCATGAAGATCATCGTCCTTGGCAACAATATGTCCAAATAATAGATAATTTAGGTTCTTCACCAGAAGTGTTTGATGTTTTAGAGAATGTCAGAGCTAAAGTAAATAAGGCATATACTAACTTTTTCTATCTTTCAATATTGTTGGATGTAATCAAGGAGGGGCTAGTGTATGGTCTTGCTACAGGAGTTAAGTTGGTGGCATGCCAAGATTTGATAAAAAGGACTCATACATGTGATTTTTTCTCAATTCTGATCTCCTAAGATTCCTAGAACTACAAATGAAGGATTGATTCCTCATCCAATTAGAAAAGCCACTGTGGTTAAAGATGCTCTCATGGGTTCTGGAATAGTGATTTTTTTGGCTTTAAATTCAGATATAATAATTTAGAGAAGTTCATTGGGATTTGTATCAGGGCACCAAACTTGTCACTTGTCAATTGTTAGGGAATTTATCCCAAGTCAAGCTACTTTTAATTTCATTTCCAAGCTTCTGCACTTATATGGTGTTCACATGCAGGAACAGTATAAAAAAGCACCATGTGGAAAAATGAATTTTTGAATTTCTTCATACGATAATGCTTCACATAGGAAGCAAAGGATCCTGAAACAAAGACATTATTTACCCATTGTTTCTACTAAGAAAGGCGGGTGGAAGAAGCAGGGAAGTGTGGCATAATTGTCATGGTTGAGAAGACAACCCAATTGCCACAATTTATATAACTTTGGAAGAAGCAACATCCGAAGCGTCCAGGATCAAGTTCATGATGGCACATTGTACAGAGAAACATTACTATACCCATTTCTTGGAAAATATATTGTTGTTAATGTAGATGAGGCACATGTTAGAACAATACGCACAAATACACTACAAGCCTATTGAAATGTGTACAAAGGAAAAGATCTCTTCCAGTTTCCAAATAAGATAACGACATTACAATGAAAAAACAGAAATCCAAGTTTCCATACACGCACACAATAAAATTCTAGCACAACAAGAGCTTTAATTAATTAGTAGTTCTGTAGAAATGATCATGTCTGTCTAAAATATTCAAATGTCAAGTCTCTGAAATCGTGCTAAAGATTATTTACTGACAGTCCTTTTTTCCCTCTTCTCTTTGGAAAAGTAACAAGGGAGCATGTCTGAAATGTATCCAGTGTGGATACCCTAAGTATGCATCGATTCCTTCCAAATACAAATCCATGGATGTTCCAAGGCATGAATCATAAGATATGATCATAGGATCTTAAGAAAATTTGAAATGCTTCTCTGAAGCCGACAACTTGGGTATTGACCGTCCAAGGGTATGCCTTAGACTCCGCATTTTCTCTTGTCAGTTGGCAGTTACTTCATGCGTTTCCTTCTCTCTGCAGCTTATCAAAATGTCCTTTTGACATTGTTTAATTTATTCCATGAAACTAAGGTTGGGCATTGGCCCTATTTTTATCGTAAGACACAATTCGATGGGCCAATATAACTGGAAAACATGTTCAATTGGTTTTTTTGGCTTGGGTGGAAGCACATCTATTCAAAAAATACCGCAGGGGTCCTAAGATAAAGACGGAGAAAATATATTTTAGATGCAACATTTCATCTACAGAAATTTCGAGTATATTCAAGTCCCTGAAGAAGCTGCAACCCTAGGAAAATTAGAAACACTGTCCACTGTCACGACAATAGTGGTTAAAGTATGGAGGCCGATCGATTTGGTGTTCACTGAGCAATCATGATGAAATGGTTAATTACAATTTTTATTGAATTGAAAATAAAAACTTTAATAAAAAATAGATGCAATAAAGTAATGAATAAAGTTAAATTAAAAAAAAATAAAACCAAGTGGGTCTTGCATGCAGTAGCCAAGTGGCTATCCTTTCGGATCTTTGGCCTTCGGCTCCCACATGAGACTTCTTATCTGGCTCGGATCCCACTTATGAAATCTCGCTTAGGAAATGAATCTCCCTATCGGCCAAGCTTTTGTTGTCCCCAAACACCACCAATTCACAACTTTTATTGTCCACATTCACCTGTATTCGAGCCAACAACACTGATTACAATTTTTTGGTGGTGATTTGAAAGGAGGTAACGTTCATTGGTCTGGTAAGCGAGGGAAAATCCTCCGTGTTGGGAATTTTTCTGGTAAAATTCCAAAAACAAAATACACTGAACATAGAGACAATGCTCTGTTTTTCTCTACGATCTTTAATTCCTCTTAACAGAGGGATTACACAACTGCTGTTATAAAAAGGTACACTGCTTCAGATGCAGTTCCACAAACAAAAGAGTCTTCCTCTTAACACAGGGATTCACCACTGTCTATGTTGAAAAGCATCTTCCTCTTAACAGAGGGATTTCACCAGTACTGCTTTTACAAAGGGATTCTCCAAGAGATTATGCTGAAGAGCATCTTCCTCTTAACCAGAGGGATTTACCAGTCTATGTTGAAAAGCATCTTCCTCTTAACAGATGGATTCTCCAAAGACAACAGATCTTCCTGTTAACAGAGGGATTCACCGGAGACTGTGCTGAAAGCCACCTTCCTCTTTAACACAGGGATTCACCAAGAACTTCACTTCCTCTCACAGGGGGATTACAACCAGACACTGCTTTAGATGCAGTTCCAAAACAACAAAAAATATTACTGTCTCCTCCTGAGATTTTACATTGTTGTGTGCAAAATCTCATTTACATTTACTACTATAAAAACAGACTTTTACTATAGAAAATTACATTCACTACTGTGTAAAAACAAAATCTTACATTTACTACTGTAGATGTAATTCCTTACACATGCTGCTGCATTTTCTTCTCATAACATTTCAACAAAATATATTTATGTTGTTGCTCACTTCAAAAACCCCTTCACCGGTTTTGTTTTTTTCTATCCACTGCTGTTCATTTGCTAGTTGCTCTAATTTCGCACTGCTGTGCGTATGTTCTATTTCATTACAGAATGGTCAACACCACAAAAACATACATCATACAATGCATATACTTCACATCAAATTCGTTTTCACACTGCTGTACGATCCTCTCTTACATATCCATTTTTCACATTACATTTCACTGCTATGCATTTCAATGCATAACCTCCACACAAAAATTACCAAGATGCTCCCTTGTTCTTCTCTACTCTCACTGCTTTGTGTTTCACAATATGTCTTTAATACAATGTCAATGAACAAACACTCATTTTCTTATGCGCCACTGTGCAAGCCAATAACCATAGACTCCGTCTCCTCTTTTTTTGTTTTTATGAGCTATGCGTTTTACACCGTTTCATTACAAAAGTCAACGGAACAAAAAAACATTAAACTTAATTATTTCACCTATACTTACGAAATCCATTTAATTCTCAGTATGGCGATATGAATTAGATTTATGATAGAAGCTACTTCATAAATTAATTTACTGGTCAAAAAACCTTTACGCAATCTCCATGCCCTGCAGCGCGTACCCAGCTTTGACCTCGATCCGACGGCGAGCAGTCTTCACACTCATCCAACGATCATCGCTCGGCCAAATCAAATGAAAGTTATGTCCCGATAGAAAGGTTGTTTTGGAGAAGGTACATTTTAAGCGTGGAAAAATCTTATTGCATCGGGGCATCGGGCGCGTTTGTATGAAAACCACTTGCTGAGCAAAAGCAGTCCGATAAGGTAGCTGGTTTTTCGTGAGCTGTTTTCCTGCTGCACAATGGCAGATTCGCCAATTGACTGTGCTGCCATCGCTATCCTTGCACGAGAGTTGGAATTAATATTCCAGCACTCCAGACGCCCAAAGAAAGCTCAAGCGAGCCCTTTGTGGTATTTAAGCAGAGCACGAGAAGTCAACGACGAAGAGGAACAAATAATGTGAATGCTCTCGAAAAATCCCATAATGAAATGAAATATTGCAATATGGATTCGCTTTGGAAACCTATTTATCATAATTGAAGGTTGGGCCGAAATAGTCTTAAATTTTAATCTCTGTTTGTAGAATTTGTCATTATTTCAGTTGAGTCTATCCAACACGATGGTTTCTGTCATGCCCCCAACCCTCGGTAGTCTTCCAACCGTGCCGACGGGGTGCGGCACCACCCCACTTTTTCTTTTTAACAATACTCAAGTGTGAGGACTATGCCTAATTCACAACCGGAACTTAGCTTGTGTTTCTCAACTAAGTTAAAATGCATTAATCCTTTATATCAATGATGGCCCATACTTAATCATTATCAACAACAATATAAACAAGCATTCCACGATATAAAGGGAGGGGCAACTGCCGAACAGTCTGCCTGATAATATATAAAATATCATAATTTTACAGTATTACATCCGACTAGTGTGCTTGCAGAATCAAGCCAACACTTAGTCTCTTTTTATAATATATGAGAATCTGCAACAATTACAAGTGAGTGGGTGCCTTCGACCAGCCACCAAGATGCTCAAGAGAACCTGCACAATTCTCCACAATTTGACCACACCGCACTCTACACAATCTACCACCGACCGAATCTGCACCCTCCACAATAGCGCATGAGCTATGCGCTCATGCTGTGCATATCCTTGTGCGTAGATAAGAATGCGCACTAAAGATGTGTGCTCAACCGAATTAATCGATCGGATGATCGAATGCCAAAATCTCTATTTGCTCTATGCATATATAAGGGAGTTAGCGTGAGGTTGGGTTTGGCGTAGCCCCATGGCCGACGCCCCAACCGCCTTACACGAAACCCCAACTTCCCATACGTTATGGCTAGCGTCCATATTAACATACACCTCCATCCATGGCGTATAAACCTTGCAACCATGTCATAACATATCAACTGTTATATTGTGTGTGTTGTCCATTATACTTCGCACTGTCCGCAGCTCGTGCTATCCACATAACTGTTCGCTGTTCCGTCGTGTTGTTCGCATAACTGTTCGTTGTTCCGTTGTTCGTGCTGTCCGCCCGCTCGTTTGACTACTCGGCGTGCATACTGCCCGTGTACGCCCACCCATCATGCACGCCCACACTTCGTATCGCCAACGCGTTTGCTGTTTACCATGGCAGGTGGGTCACCACGCCCACGCCCGTTCGTCTTGCTCGACAGGCGGGTGGCGTTCACCCGTGCCCGTTCAACCTTGCCCGCGCATTATTTGTCACTTCCGCCCGACCGCTCGTTCCACTGTGCGCCCGCACATACGCCCGCCCGGTCATCCGTCTCGTCGTGCGCTCATCCACGTTGTCTTCGCTCGGTTGCCCAACCCACCGTGCACGCCCGCCTACGCGCGCCCATCCGGTTGTCGACTCATCGTGCGCGCCTGCCTGGGTCGCCCAACGCGTGCCCAGGGCGCCACAAACCATCGTGCGTCCGTTGCGTTTGCGATGACTCCCCGAGGGCGATGCATCCTCCTCCACCTGAAGTTGTTGTCGTCTTCGACAACATCCCAACTCCACACATCCATCGTACCTCCACCAAGTGACTAAGTGCCACCAAGTCCTTAATGTCCATGATCCTCGGTCAACTGCTATAATGTCCCCATGCTGCTATCCATCGTGAAAGGCTGATCCTTTCAATCACCAAGCTGCATCTCCACTGCAACAATATGTCCTTCATCATGTCATCAATCATCAAGTGTCGAAAGAGAACACTTATCAAGTGTCGAGTCAAGTGTCTCAAAAACACCTTCCTCCATCATGTGTCCAATGTGCTCATCTGCTATGAGACCTCATCAACACAATATCTCCATGTTGTTCCAAGTGCTCAGCTGTCATGATACTCCTCCTAATGTCAACACATCTCTGTACACTTCACGACCCCATGTCTGAACTAGTCTGGTGATCAGTCCAACCATCACGCCCAAACAATGAGAGTGAACATCCCCATGTCATCATCAGTCATTTCCCAAAACATCTGCCGCATCCTGAACTCTATCAGAATAGTCCATGCTCAGGTCCATGAAGTAACCTCCATCCATCTGCAACATGTGATGATGCTTGATGCCAAGCCATCCCTGCACCATCATAACCTGCTCCAATGCTTAGGGGACTCATTGTCATGAGCAGCTAACAATGAGCCCCATCTTCTTGTCAATCTAAGAAGATGTAGAGGGATGAGAGCTTGTAGGCTCTTCCTCACTAATCAGCTCGATCCACCTATCAAGAGCTTCACCCTCCAATCTCTGCATGTAGTTCACCCGGTCTTCACCTGGTCTCATGTATGGTTCATCATCTTCATCCTCGATCACCTCTAGCCTTCTTGTCAAGTCTAAGATGCTATCTGAAAGTGATTTGATGACTAAGGACTGCTCGGTAGGTTTTGTCTCTGCCTTGGACAAACGCTTACACATATCCTCCATATCTCCATCACTCCTCACCTGCATAGTTGCCACTTCATGATTCGGCCTAGTGACCCCAAAGGTAGGCACACCTATGGGTACATATTCCCTCCCATCATAGATGTACAACTTTTTCAAGTGTGGAACAATCATCGCATCGTATTGCTTCATAAATTCCATCCCAAGTACGACCTCATAGTCATCAATCCTCACAATGGTGAAGTCCACCTTCCCAGTCCAATCACCAAGCGTAGTGTCCACTTGTTCAGCCACACCTAAGACTTCATTCGGTGGAGAGTTCACTGTCTTCATATGTGCCTTGATAGGTACATACTTCAGCCCAACTTTCCTTGTAGTATCTTCTCCCATGAAATTGTGAGAAGCCCCACTATCTACCATAGTGAGTATATCAGCATCTTGCACTTTCATCCGGACATACTCCAACTGATTCCTCTCGGGATCCTTCCGAGAGAGCACCTCTGTAGCAGCAACAGTGCTAAGTACCTGCATCATCCCTATAGAAGCACCTTCACCCTTTGTACTAGATTGTGCTATGGCAGCCAGCTTCGGTTTAGAGGGACAATTCTTCACCGTATGTGGCCCTACACAAATCCAACACTTCAAAGGTTTCTTTCCCTTCGAGTCATCAGACTTCGAAGTCTCTTCCTTCTTCTTTTCTTTCTGCTTATCGGACTTCTTCTTCTTTTCATCAGAAGTCTCATCATAATGTTCAACCAGCCTATCAACTGCAGCAAAGGCTTCTTCAAGTGTCCTGATCCTTTGTCTCTTCACCTCATTGCGAGCCCAAGGTTTCAATCCAATAATGAAATTGAATACCTTATCTCTCTCCACCATGTTAGGTAACTCAAGGACAGCACTTGCAAATTCCCTTTGATAAGTCTGAAGGTTCCCGATCTGGTTTATAAATTTAATCTTCATCCTAGCTTCCCAAGTTTCGTCCTGAGGACTAAAATGGGCCTGCAAGGCTCCTTTCATGTCATCCCAAGAAGTAATGTCAGTAGCACTTCCGTTTGCAACCTGGTCCATTCTTCTTCTCCACCACATCTTGGCATCTTTTGTAAGGAATTGAGCTGCAACCTTGACTTTGGTCTCATCATCGGATAGACCCAATCTCTCCAAGTATTGCTCCATGTCCCACAAAAAGTTGCCAAGTGTTTTTTCACTTCTTGTACCATCGAATGAATCCGGTTCCTTGACCTTGACATGAGACACTCCTCCACCTGAGCCATGCCTCACTGCCTTCTTCAATACCACTATCTCGTCCCTGGCATCGTCAAGAGCTCTCTTCAAGTTCATGATCTCTGCTAAACCCTGGTCCCTTGAAGCTTCCACGTCCTTGACCTTGTGAGCCTCTAAGAAATCCACGCTTTCTATCACTCTCTACATCAAGTCAAAAGTATCCATGGGACTACGAGTAGACTCGGCATGTGATTCAGCCATTGCTAATCTCCTTTGCCTTTGTAACCGAGTTTCGACCATGCACCAGTTTCACCTGCAACCCAAGTCCTTGATGTCACACTTAGAGTGTTTCATCAACCTCTTTCCCTGCAAGAACCTGTCTCCACGGCCACTCCTCTATTAACCCGGATATCTTCTTGATTCCACCTGTAATTGGTGTGTATGCTCTGATACCACCTGTCACGCCCCCGACCCTTGGCAGTCTTCCAACCGTGCCGGCGGGGTGCGGCACCACCCCACTTTTTCTTTTTAACAATACTCAAGTGTGAGGACTACGCCTAATTCACAACCAGAACTTAGCTTGTGTTTCTCAACTAAGTTAAAATGAATTAATCCTTTATATCAATGATGGCCCATACTTAATCATTATCAACAGCAATATAAACAAGCATTGAATGATATAAAGGGAGGGGAAACTCCCGAACAGTCTACCCGATATTATATAAAATATCATAATTTTAAAATATTACATCCGACTAGTGTGCTTGCAGAATCAATCCAACACTTAGTCTCTTTTTATAATATATGAGAATCTGCAACAATTACAAGTGAGCGGGTGCCTTCGACCGACCACCAAGACGCTCAAGAGAACCTGCACAATTCTGCACAATTCGACCACACAGCACTCTACACAATCTACCACCGACCGAATCTGCGCCCTCCACAATAGCGCATGAGCTATGCGCTCATGCTGCGCATATCCTTGTGCATAGATAAGAATGCGCACTAAAGATTTGTGCTCAACCGAATTGATTGATCGGATGATCGAATGCCAAAAGCTCCATTTGCTCTACGCATATATAAGGGAGTTAGTGTGAGGTTGGGTTGGGCGTAGCCCCATGGCCGACGCCCCAACTTCCTTACACGAAACCCCAACTTCCCATACATTATGGTCGGCCTGCATATTAACATACACCTCCATCCATGGCGTATAAACCTTGCGGCCATGTCATAACATATCAACTGTTATATCGTGTGTGTTGTCCGTTATACTTCGCATTGTCCGCAGCTCGTGCTATCCGCATGACTGTTCGTTGTTCCGTCGTGTTGTTCGCATAACTGGTCATTGTTCCGTTGTTCGTGCTGTCCGCCCGCTCATTTGACTACCCGGCATGCACGTTGCCCGTGCAGGCCCACCCATCGTGCGTGCCCACACTTCGTATCGCCAACGCGTTTGCTGTTTGCCATGGCAGGTGGGTCGCCACGCCCACGCCCGTTCGTCTCGCCCGACGGGCTGGTGGCGTTCACCCGCGCCCATTCACCCTTGCCCGCGCGTTGTTTGTCACTTCCGCACGACCGCCCGTTCCACCATGCGCCCGCACATACGCCGGCCCGATCATCCGTCTCGTCGTGCGCTCATCCACGTTGTCTCCGCCTGGTTGCCCGACCCACCGTGCACGCCCGCCTACACCCGCCTGCCCGGTTGTCGACTCACCGTGCGCGCCCGCCCGGGTCGCCCAACGCGTGCCCGGGGCGCCACAAACCATCGTGCACCTGTCGCATTTGCGATGACTCCCCAAGGGCGATATAGTTTCCCTTTTGAACGAGGGCAGGCAGATGAGGAGATTGCCAAAAACATCATCTGGGATCAATTTACAGGGCCTCAGATCCGAAAATGGTCAAGAAAGGATTAAAAACAGTAAAAGATTTAGGGTTTCTGGCAGAGGAGAGGGTTTGATACCCAAGATTGAAGAAATGATTGTTTCTGTAGAGGTCAATGTAGAGAATGTGTTGTTACAAATGTTGATGGCGAAAAATAATAAACATGCTTTCTTTCACTAGGTGTATGGTTGTATCACCCTGGAGTGCAAAAGACATATCTGTTTCAGGGATAAAATATGTTGCTAAAGTACTTGCATACTGAGCGGCCACCGTGACTTCCCCAGGGAAGGACTATCAAGAAGCCCTGAGAATTTCCACATGCTCTGATGATGCTAGTGCAGATGATATTTTAGATGCTCTGATGATGCCAGCGCAGATGATATTTTAGATGACCTTGACATTCAACCTCATTGTAAGCCAGAAAAATTACAGTTCTTGATACTCATTGATAAGTCACATAATTTCTGAATACATGTTTATTTGTACTTGCACATTCTTAAATAGAAGAGGGATTCATGAACTAATGTCTAGTGTGCTAGTCTATAATGGGTGCATCACCTTTCTCTTGTCTTTTCTTTGTGTTTGCTTCCACATGTTGATTCTCCCTTACAACCTCCATGTCAGGAAACTCTATGTTATTGTAATCAACAGGACCATGCAAGTACTCCACGCTGCGATCTAGCAACACAATCTCTGAGCTTATATATGACAGTGATAGCACGATGAGACAATACAGGCTATGCCTTCGGTGTAGATCATAAGAACTCGCTAGAGTGAGGAACGGGTAAACAGAGGTGGAAGGCTCTTCGCAGGATTTTCTAGTTGTGATATAGGCTTTGGCAGGGTTCCATAGGAAGTGATATAAGCTTTGGTGGTAAAGACAGGTGTTAACTGGTGGTCAACATGAAGATAGGGGAAATATATATGTCAAAACCAAACATACATTTAGGGTTTAGTGCTAATGAAGTAATGTTAGCATTACTTCATTAGTATTGTTTTTCGTAATTGAAAAAAATGGATTTACATTAGGAATTTATATTAGAATATGAAGGTTGCTTTGGGAAAAAGGCCAAATAAGAAGATAAAAATTTCTGTTGGTTGGAAAAATCATTGTACAAAATAATAAGATAAAAATTTATATTGGTCACAAAGATCATTGCACAAATTTGATAGGTTGAATGACATTGTTATATGAAATGAGATCAAAAAATAGAAACAAAAAACAAAAAACAAAATATATGATAATTTAAAGCAAGAGAAATATCTTTACAAAAATTGATTCGTAATAGTCCCACAAAATTGATTCCTAATAATCCCTGTTGTGATGAAAATGAGTAATAAAAAAAGTAATATTTAAATATAAAACGAGGACAATGAAAGACATGGAGAATCGAAAGGAAAAAAGAAAAAAGAAAATAAGAAAGAGAATTCCAGTGCCTTGTCCATGATTTTTCCATAACTAAAATAGGCACCAGTCTTCACTATTAAACAAGAAGGGCTGCGGGGCAGCTAATCCCTGCCCCAGCTCGCAGCGTATCTCGCAGGGCGGCCATCACGAACTAGTACAGAGTTGATACTGTCGATTAAGCTGTTACATAACCTGTACCAGTAGAAGCATCAGTAGCTAAGGCATAGACAAAGGGATAGGCGTACCAGTAGAAGCCCGCAGCGTATCTCACAGCGTGGCCATCACGAACCAGTACAGAGTTGATACTGTCGATTACGCTGTTACATAACCCGTACCAGTAGAAGCATCAGTAGCTAAGGCATAGACAAAGGGATAGGTGTACCAGTAGAAGCATCAGTAGCTAAGGCATAGACAAAGGGATAGGCATCAGAGCGAGCACAAGCCACAAAGCTAGCCAGACCTATCTAAGGTAAAGGCGAGAGTGAAAGGCTAGCAGCGCGAACGTTTGCTGGAGCTTCAAGTTGCTGTCTGTGACATATATGCCCGTAATAGTTAAACGGTTTAGAAAACTGAGTTTGGAAACAATTATAAAAATTGTTTCTTTATCCTGTATTTTTTTAAAAGAAAACGAGTTTAGTTTCTTTATCCCGTATTTTTTAAAAGAAAACAAAATAACAAAGTTTAAGCAAATAATTTTAATATTATATACATTAATATGTCACTTTTGACTGGAGTCAATAACTCATATACAAACGGATTATAAACCCATGGGAGCCAATTGTGGTTTCATAAAAACCAAAAAACCTCTTTCAGGATCACTTCTGGTGGTTTCTTGAAGTGATGATGGGCGATGTCATATTAATTCGTGGTCGTAGATCGCGATAATGGTGGTTTCTGGAAAAACTGCCCCCCGACAGCACATGAGTCATTAACTTCCTTTAAGCAGTGTGCCATCAGAAACCGTTGATCTAGAATGTTCCGAGTCGTCGATTTGTTTGTTAGGTTGCAAATAAACTCGGCGCGAAGAAATCTTATGACAATGTCATATTCCAAAGTCAAAACGTATATCACTAAGATTCCACGAGGAGCTATGTCAAACTTTGGTTATATTTGATATATGCCACGGGTCTGAGTAATATTCCACCATCAATGTTTACCACACCGCTGAGCGGAGTTACATAACCTCCGGAGTTCATGTATAATTTTGACATTTCACAACAAACAACAAATGTTTATCAATATTCGACTCATTTGGCATTACCACCAGCTCAAGCATAATGCATGAGCGAAACGTGGCGCAGGACAACCATGACAAATACCATTCTATGCATGTTGGATATCCCCGCCCTCCGGACCGGACGTGAAGGTCATTTGTCTCATTTGCAAGTAGAACCAGGCATCGTTGTTTAACAGTTGGGCACGTGCAGCGAAGGGGCGCAACGAGTTTAATTCCAGGCGTAAATCTCTCACAAAGCCGCTCCAGTCAGTGAGTAAAATTTGTTTTGAAAATTTTTCAGGAGAAACGTCTTCGTATCATAGAGATCAAGCCAGTAAGTCACACTTTTGTTTCAAATCTGGAGAAAATCTACAGTGAGATGGGAGCAGGGATCTTCCACGCCTGAATCTGACTGAATTTACAGGCAAGATGGGTTTTTCAGATAATTTGGTATGTTCACATTGGGATTTTTCGACATATCAAGCCAAATTGCTTCCATGCCTGCAATTCCTTCGGTTGCAAGAGCAGGAAACGTCGAGGACAATTAAATTGATGATTCGATTTGGAAAACAGCTTTTCAATGGGCCTAATTTATGTGATCAATTTCACAGCTTTTCGATGGGCCTAATTTAACTTGGCATGATAATTACCACGCTAGTCGAGGGTCACAGAGTTCTTTTTCACGCCTTTGCTTCCCCGCCGTGCTTCTACAATCATTGTTTAACAATTTTTCTGCCGCTTGGACACCTGCAAATCAACATCCGACTGTAAATATCGAGCATCTTGAAATTATTTGTTGTGAACAATGGTAAAACCTCTTCAAGTCTTCTGAAGCTGCGGAGTAAAATGTGGATAAGGGAATTAAGGGGATTGTGCGCTAGATGCTTGCTTAGCATAAAAGTAATCTAGAACGGATGGACGCCTAATTATGCTCTGATGGGTGTCCTGTACATTTGGACAGCTGTGAACGTGCCCCATGCTGTAGCGAGGCACATTGGATTCCCATAATGAACATCGTCAATTTTTGCAGAGGGTGTCACAGTGTGAAGGCGATGCTGAAAGGTCTTAGGATGAAGCCTTTAGCTGCGGTAGTGGGTGATCTTGGTAAGTATTTATCACTTAAAAAATTGTATTGTATTTTATGCACATGTTTCCTTCAATGTCCAGCTTCTCTGTTTTATTTGTATGCCAATGTTTAACATCAAAATCTCTGTGGCTTGTTGGACAAAATGCCAAATTGTCTTCATTTGGGAAAACCCACTTCATCTATCTCATTCTCTTGGCTGTTTAGATGCAGGATTTTGTAGGATTTTGCTTTGAAGCAGGGACTACTAATATTGTGGGCTTGAGTTCCAACGTTTGTGTAAAAATATCATAAAAATACAGATTAGGATGGGAGAAAACACCAGGTAAGCTGCCGAGTTCAAATTCTGCTAAGATGAGTAACTCCGTTGTGTGCTAACTATTGGCTGGGTTTGTCGCTTCTCAAGGAAATTTGAAGCTCAGCTGGCCTGTAACTTTGACATGAAAAGGCCATGAAACTGAGATTCTTCAATTGAGAAAGCTGACGAGACTAAGGACCGCACCAGTCAGAAGGCCCAGGAGACTTCAGAGGGAACCAAGGTGAGTCAATTTCTTTCTTGGTAACATGTTTATTGCCCGTCCCAGGTTACCTCGCTGCCTTTTCTATCTGACTTCTGATTTTTGCACCAGTAAAATTTCCCTCTTGCATTGTGAATCTGTGTCTGCAAAAACGAAAAGTGACAATTTTTGTCAAACAAGGATAGAAGCATGCTCTGGCCTCATCATTTTGAAAATGAGTGTCAAGGGCATGTGAATACTATATGTATAAATACTTAGACATTTGTTCATTTGTTGTGTTTTCTGCCTGTAGCTAGCTGAATTCACTAATTGGAAAGAGCTTAGAAAATGATTTCTACTGTATCCTAATGTAAACATTACTGTTCTTACTGTATTCAACGTATTTACTGTTCTTACTGTATTCAACGTATATAACAGATGTAAAAGGACTGGAACTCACACATGCTGGAAAACATCTTTGCTCCAAGGACTGGAACTCACGCATGCTGGAAAACATCTTTGCTGCTTCGTTTGCTCTGCTTCATTTGTTGTCCTTCCTCTAACTCTTGAAGAGGCCAAAGACGATGCTGAATCTCTAGAATATATGGCAGTGGAGTCTGAACAAGGCGGTGCCGGGGCAGAACACCTGTACCACTTTGCGTAGACACGTACCACTTCATGCACAACCGCTACCAACAGCCACCAACCCAACCTGCAAACAAAATACGCCATAAGTTTACCATATATTTTCTTAACATTAAATGTTAGGAGATTAATGCTAAGGCGAAAGATAGCATTACTTCATCTAGCTTTCAAATTGGTCTAATTATTTGTACTTCTCCGCATTGTTTCCTAACTTTTCAACCTGTATACCTCGTTTTGAGGCCAAATAAGATGAACATTGTTTTGATTGGTTAAAAGCATAGAAAAATATAAAATATTGTATAGGTTAATGTGAAATGTGGAGAAACTTTGGTTTAAGGCAAAATAAGTTTATTGGTTGCCGTTTCAAACTAATGCCATCGAACCAAATCGATTACTATAGTCCCTGCCAGCCCAGAGAGCAGGGACTAATAAAGAAGTAATAGCTCAATTCCTTGTAGAAAATTTAAACAAAGACTTCACTCTGTTTGAAAAAGTAGTAACCCATATACCACCGAGAAAGCGATAGTGTCACACCAAATGGCCATTAGAGTTGAAGCATGGGAAGGAATTAATTTTCAACTCAAACAGAATGGGGGTTTATGTTTAAAACAGAGAGGAAATCCTGAACTATAAGATCATAGAACACTGAGAGATGAAGCAAAAATTACCTCTCGAGAGGAGCTATGGATTTGAAATTTGGAATACCAAAGTAAAGCTAGCGGGGATAGATATCAAGCCATATTAAAGCCTTTACGAGAGGGAAGCAAGAACAAGTGAGAATCATTAGTAGAATAACACAAATAATGCTAATAAAATACTTAAATGATAGAAAAAATTCTTCAAATAAAATACTTAAATGATAGAAAAAATTCTTCAAAACGAGAATGATACCTATGTAATTGAATGCCAAATGGATTCATGGCGATCAACATGATACATTCTCAAAACAGCCGGTGTGATTAGGGTAGTATAACCGAGTTCCATGACACCTTGCAGTATAAGTAGAGCAACTCTCTAGCCTCAAGCAACAAAAACGAAAAGAAAGATGAATGTGTTACAAACTCTACTACTTCTCCACCATTATATCTAGGAATTAAATCGCATCCATTGAAGTTACATATGTCAAGCGAGCCGTGTTTACTTCACATGGGTAACCCTCTTATATCCTATATCAAAGGGTGATATGTTTTATTTGTGGGAGCCATGTTACTTCACATGGGTAACCCTCTTATGGCCTATATAAAGGGTTTATATGTTTTATTTGTGGGACCTATTCCTGATATAACCTATCCCACATGAATAAAATGCAAACATATACCTAGGGTTCAAATGAATAGCAAGCATATTTCTTCCCAATTGAAGTAATTGTATGCTCATGTGCTGAGGTTTAGCTTGGCAATAAGATTTGGTATCTTATAATCTACACATTATTTGACATATTAGCTATAAATTATAGGTAACACTAATTAAATACCTATGTTGAGCTATGTTGAGTATTGACCATGTAGAACTACAAGAAAATATAATAACCAATATTTTATCTCCATTAAGATAATACTACATTGATAATCAATATTTTATCTGCATTAAGATAATACTATAGGTTGAAGTAATTGGATGGTTAATTTTGAGGATTATTAATCCTATTATTTGTATGCATTAAGATAATACTATAGGTTGAAGTAATTGGATGGTTAATTTTGAGGATTATTAATCCTATTATTAGTATGACCAGAAGTGTTTAAGTGTTTAAAATGGAAAACAAAAATTAAAGGTAAGCAATAACATATGTGGAAGATAAGATATGTTGAAGTAATTGGATGGTTAATTTTATTGAAGTAATTGGATGGTTAATTTTGAGGATTATTAACTTTATTATGAATTTCAGCGAAACATATGAAGTTGAAGTGAGCATTAGTATGACCACAAATGTTTAAGTGTTTGAACTAGAAAACGAAAATTAAAAGTAGGCAATAAGAAATATTATACAATGAATTCATAATGAGTTAAATTATACTCATAATAAAGTGAAGATTAAAACTTGTACAATAAACAAACATTAAATCATTATATGGTGGTATCTAAAATATTTGTATACATATTTTTGAACTTGAACAAACCACTGAGCAATTAAGTATTGATATTTATAATATATAATGTCAAATATTCAAAACACCAAAAATAGATTCTTGATAATGAAGTGAAAGCAATAAGCAAGTACTCCAAAGGTATCCTCTAAGGTATCCTCTAATTTAGTAAACTTAGAGTCAATTTTTTTGTATGAAATTTATGTTACATGGGTGTATCATTCATTATTTTTCTTTTTAAAATAATGGTCAAGTTATTACATTATTAGAATTTTTTAAAATGAAGCAAGGTAAAGTTCTTTGTTATGATTCAATATTTTTTAAGTCAAGTAAGGTATTTAGATATTGGCATGTCATGAAACATTTGATTAAAAGAAATTAGTTCTTATCATAGTGAAGTTTAGTCTAGCGAACTATTGTCATAAGTTTCAGTCTATATTGTCATAAGTTTCAGTCTATATTGAAATTAGCCATTTTAATATAGGAAAACATTCTTAAGAATAATCATTGAGTACCAAAAACTATAATGAATTCATGAAAGATATCTTAATGAAGATACTAAGAAAGCTAATGCTAGAAGCAGTAGAATTTGATGCAGATGATGAAGACAAAGTAAGAAGAAAAACAAGAAAAGAATTTAATTGAAAGAAGGGCGGGCAAAGTAAGAAGTAAAACAAGAGAATAATTTAGTTGAAAGAAGGGTTATTTAAAGAATGTAGAATAGATAAAATACAATATAGAAGTTCTAAGGATAATAAATATTATTTTTTGGAATGGTTAATTGGATCAACAATTAAAATTGAATGGTTTATTGGATCAACTATTTTATATGTTTAATTTTATATTATTTTTTTTATAAATAAAAGTAATAATATTAATAATTAATGTATTGAGAGGCGCATTCTATAATATAGTATGAGGATAGTGTGTAATTATTTTGGGCTTAATCTCAAGTTGACATATATCCATTTTAAAATAAAAATAAAATAAGCTCTATATATATTTTAAAAAAGAAAAAGAAAAAAAAAACATATATGCTATAATAAAACAACAAAATGAATATACATGTTTTCTATGAAAGAGATTGGTAAAAATATATCACTCTCACTCTCAACCATAAATACAATATTTCGATTTCATGTGAAGTAACATTATTTTATATTAATTTTAGAGAGAGATAAAGTAAGTACAAGTAAAAACTATAATATTTTCAATTTTGACTGTGAATAATATGTGTAATTGTTATACTTTCTAAAATGATTTCAATACAATGCTCAAATAAATTATTTCATGAAGTAGCACTCTCCATCTAGAATGGTAGAGATGTTGAGCCACTATAACATTCCTAGGTAATCTCGTGTAAAAGTACACAGATTAGATTTTTTATTTTTTACAGAATCTACTAGCATGTAATAACCCAAACTCACTTATTTCATATTCTTTTAATTAATCATTAGATAAAAATATCATCATTGCATAAAGTAACTTTAGGAATAGAATAGTAAGTTACATAACAGAAAAACCATTGTTGCATAGTATTAACATAAATCTCCTTGTTGTAATCTAACATCATTATCATCATTCATTTAATTAGGCTATTTAATCACATGTTTGATGATATAAGTGTTAACATAATGTAAAGAAGCAATAACATTTGAATGGAACAAAAGAAAAACACATCTTTGAATATCGATATACCATGGAAACCCCATAGGGAAAATCCAAAAACCATTTAATCTTATTAAAGGTTTCATGAGAGTGTTCACCCATCATTCAATGGCTGTAAGGGAGTCCATCCTTTGACTCCAATCTAAAAAAAAGATAATGATCGTTCATAGGTTGAAATTTTGATCATGTCCCCATTCTCCCTGACTTGGAGCGTTTCCCTATAAAATACACAATCCTTTTTAAAGTAAACCCCTCTTGGCTAGATGATCCTTCTCTAAATTCTCTTTTAAAAGAAAAATGGTCCATATTTTCCCCTGATTCCTTAGAATCCCCTCCTATCCAGTTCCAACGAAATATAAAATAATTTAAAGACATCGTTATTAACCAGGGAAAAACAGGGTGAGAAAGATATTGGATGACATAGAATATCAGCTACAATCCCTTTGGAATCAATCTACCTTTGGGAAATCTACTAAGGATCTTTCCACTAGAATTTTAAAGATGGAAAAAACTAGAAGAAGAATACTCTTAGATTGAGAAATGGAGTGACATATAGAGAGACAAGCCCTTTGGCTCTAAGTTGGTGATGAAGAGATAAAATATTTTGATAGGGTGGAAAATCATAGGAAGACCATAATCACCATCTATGGAGTCATTGGTTCCTCTATGATTCTTGCCACTTCTTTCTCTTACATAGTTAAGCAGGGTTTCTCATTATTCAAAAATATCTTCAAAAAAAAAGAAAGGGCCACAATCCAGAAGATTATGTCAATGGAAAGACAATTTCCTAGTTTCATAGATGAGGAGGAAATTGAAGCTCCTATGTCTGAGGTCACAAAATGTTAGCTAGAAAATGTTCTTCATAGATTTCAAGAAGAAAAAATCGCATATCTTAATGGGATTCCCATTGAAATATACATTGAGTTCCTAGAATTCATTGGAGATTACCTACTCTTCGCCATTGAATATTCTAAATATTCTAGTCAGATTTTAGCTCCTTCCAACAACAGATTTTCAACCCTCATTCCTAAGGCTGACAATGTTGAATTGTTTGATTGATTCAAGACCATATTATCTAAGTAATCATCACTAAGATTATATCCCTCTGGCGAAAGGATACCATCTCAAACCACATTTATCTTGAAACATTCATCTTTTTAATTCATAGAAAAATTCATGAAGCAATTGGTCTAACTCAAGAGGCATGTTAGGAGAATATTTTTGATCAAGTGTAGAAAAATTCCACTTCTTATTTGGTCAGTGATGATTTGCAGGGCAACAAGGGAAAACAAAAATGAAAATCAAATGTTGCAATTATTCTTTAGATCTACAAAAATATTGTTAGAAAAAAATGCAAATTGATTTTATTATAATGCAAAATATACCCATTGGAGAAGAATACATGCATGGGTCTACAATATCCTCCCCTCTGGGATGTGTTCTTTGCATTCCCATCATTGTTGTAGACTGGTTTCTCTCTCCTCCCTTGAAAGTGGGAGAAACCAAAGAGAATATATGAACTCAAAGATGGGAGCTCAAAAGACTGAAGAGGATAATGACAACAATGAAATGGTCAAGTGTAGAGGGTGAGGGAAAAACCTCTCTATTTAAAATAAAATGTTAAGATAGATCTAGATCTAGTCAAATAATAAAATATTATTAGAGAAAATCTAGATCTAACCATTATGATTATTTTGTTATATTTAAGAGAAAAAGATTTAGATATGGTCAGAAATCTTTATTTAATGAAATAACTCAAAAAAAATGATTAATTGAGTTAATTAAGAAAGATGGTTAAAGTAATTAATAAATAAAATTGATTTATTAATTACTTTGGGATATGGTTAAAGTGATATAGAAATAATTAATAAATAATTATTTAATAATTATTTCATAGGAGAAATGTGTAGAGATTAAGGAATAATAAATAAATAATGGTTTATTTAATTATGCCTAGATAATATGGTTAGAAATAATTAATAAATAATTATTTCAATGGAATAATAAATAAATAGTGATTTAGTTAATTATTCCTATGGGTTTTTCGGGTTATTTTTATAAATAATCTAGGAAAATAGTTCTCTAGATTATTTCCTACGGAAAAAGTGGGTTTTAATGTGTAAAAACCTATATTACATGGATTATTTCTATCATCCTAGTGGAAAATGGCTAGGTGAACACTTTTTAGGTTATAAAATATTCTCCCCCAATATATGATTCTTAGGAGCACATCATATGACTGAAATACATTATAGGTTCACTCTCACAAGCCACTAAGACAGGGAGAGAGAGAGAGAGAGAGAGAGAGAGAGAGAGAGAGAGAGAGAGAGAGAGAATTGCATTAGTGAAGGGAAGAACCAAAACGGAAGAAGACAAGACCTACATGCCAAAGATAAGTCTCCTTGATGGTGCATACATGATCTCTATGAGGTGGGGGAGGCATACCCATACCCATGGAGATAAATCTGTACAAGAAATAATGGTGAGCCTAGTAATATGGGTCTAATAAACATAATTCATGATACATGATGTGTTGGAGTTAATGGGCTAGAAAATAATGCAATGATACAAAGGGTCACATATACATAAGTGCCTAAAATATAAATGGCACAACTAATACAATGAATATTTCTGAGCTAAGTACATATGACTGAATTCCCTCATGTTGATAAAGGGGGAGATAACAACCAAAGAGCTCTTACTGAATAGGAAAGGGATCTAAAGATATGAATAAACCATCTGAAGGAGGGGCTCATGTTATGTGCTCTACGATCAACTAAAATCGAGCCAGTCAAATATACAGAATGATATTTGAGGTTGGATCATAATGAGGTGATTTCCAAACACATGGGGGGAGACCTGAAGGGTCGCCACCTCATGATGTCAAGAACATCTCACACACACTCGGTAAATGTTGGGACAATCTATTGATTGACTAGACTATCAAGTTTATGATTCTTGATCATGCGATAATGAGCTAGAGCCGAGAACGAGAGAAACAACTAAGTTAAAGGGTAATAAGGGCTTCCTTTGCTTGATCTGAGGCACCCAAGAATGAAGAAGCTAGATCAGAGGTACATCTCCCTCTAAGCCATTCCCTTAGAATAAATGTGCTGAAGTTGATAGGGGAGGGCCTGCTAGAGTTGAGGTAATGAGGAGTCCTCAACAAAGGCACAAAGAATATAGAAATGTGAATGATAAATACTGACACCATGGATTATGGGAGGGAAATAAGGGGACATGCGTACTTATGAATTCCCTTGTTAGAGAATAATACGCAAGGTTTACCTGTAAGTGACTGATATGACTTTGAAGTGGATGGTTAGTTACTCAGATGAAGGCTTTTTAAAGACAAATCAATAGATATGGAGAGAAAACATGAGTAAGACAGGAAGAATGCCACATATGAAGGAGATAATATATAATAACAAGATTCCATGGTATTATCAATAAAATCCATGATAATATAGTGTTCAGCACACAATATGGTTATTCACTTTGGGTGTCATTGCCATTTATCTCTATGATTGTATTCTTATGGGAAGAATGAATTGATGTAGTGAGAGAAAGGTAATGGATGATTGTCGACCTCATTTGGTATTCTATATATGATTCAAATGGACTAAATTTATAGGTTCACATACATGGTTTCACCATACCAAAGAGTGCCTTTACATATAATGAATTGATTCTCACTTAGATGACACTAAGGTAAAACAAAAAAAATGTCTGAGAAATTGAGTTTTTGATGTAAGATGTAGGAATGATTAGGTGGATCATCCGCATGGTGATTTGGAGTGATATGGAACTCTAGAAGTTGTTCGATATGGCGAATAATAATGTTCCTAGAGTTTACACTGTAACATGTAATATGAGAATTGATGAGATTTGCTTCTTTTGGATCCTCAAAATGGATGGCACCTTATCCAAACATTGAGTGGAAATGTAATGAGCACAAGTTTAATGTGGTTCAAATTCTTGGGGTCAAAATAAGGGGTTACTGAACAATCATCATCATGGGAGACATGGTTCACATGTGCAACATATTCTATGGGAGACCGAAGACAAGTGGATTTAAGCTCCACCAATGTTGGGACCGAAGTGTCTTCAAAAGATTGATATAAAGAAACACATTGAAACAATCCTGAGTTTTAAGATGTGGATCCCATGAATGATGTTAGGTAAAGAATGGGTACAAAGGTGTCTGCAATTTCTACATTAGAAGGATGTATCACAATAGTGGGTTGAGTAGTGTTACGCTCGTATAATACTAGTATATTCCCTCTTTTTTATTAGTGTACCCCCCTTATTGTTATTTTTGTGCCCCATAGAAGCCCAATATTTTTATTTTTGTGCCCTTACATTACTATTTTTATGTCGGCTTTGATTATTTTGCGACCCCTTAGACTCCTATATATAGAAAGGAGGTTTTATCATTTGAATCATCCAACAATTTTTCATTTGTTTAATGTAAAGGAGGTTTACCCCTAAAATAGGCTGATTTTGAAGTTGTTTATTTATCGTTTCTGATATTTTGTGAGTTGGTTTCATAACATTTGGTATCAGAGCTTGTGATTCTAGGGTTCTGCTACTTCAAAGAGGTCATCGTGGAATTTTCACTATAAAGTTTTTTATACGAAGTTTCAGAAGTAAAAAAAAAAAAAAAAAAAAAAAACCCATTTGAGACAACATCGTGAAAAACTTCGTGTCTGAATTTCAAACCATTTCTCACTATATTTTTGAAGATATGAACCGAGGAAGGTAGGGCTTTTGTAGGATCTCGAATTCCATCCCAAACTAGTGATCTTGCGACAATCATCATAAATTTCTCTCTGAGAATCAGATTCAAATCTCATAAACAGATGAATAAATAGGAAATACTATATTTTTTTGGGTATCATTTTCAGGGCGAAATCTCAAAACAGTGACACGTGGAAGTTAGTACAAGTGCGCTCTACTGAACTAGTCAATAGTTAGGTCATTGTCAGAGATTGAGCATAACTCTTCCTTAGGAAATGCAATTTTTATTAGACTGGTGGGGATGGAAAGAGGACTCAGAGGTCTACTATAGGACGAAATTTAAGAGCTTGTAGGTATGAAATTATAGAGATACAATAGATTCAATATCGAGCTCCTACAAAGCACAAAAAAGGTGTGTAGTCTTTTTAAAAACTTGCATAAGTTTTGTTTGAAAAAATAGTTTGAAGTAATTAAAAGGGCATGGTGAAGAAACTTATCATTAATTGATTCCCCGAATAAAGAAAATGGGAACACCTACTAAGAAACACTAAATCTCTACTATGACTCATGAAGAAGAGGAAGAAATGCAACATGATATATCAAATTATGAGACTAACTACAAAAAATTTCACTCTCGAAGAAAGTAACAGATACTAAGATAGATGGTTTAAAAGAATACATGGAAGAAATGATGAATTTCAAGAGAGAGAGGTTTAAGGAAGGTTTGGCAAAGTTGCTAGAAGAAAGGCATCCTAGCGGTGACAAGGTAATCCATGAAAATCATGATGAAGACAAAAGGAATGTCAGTTACGATCCTAGAGACTCCAAAGTGTGGTTTAAGAACCACCACATTCCAAAGATAGATATGAGGAAGTTTGATGGCAATGATTCAGTAACTTGGATACTACAAATGGAGCAATATTTTGATCGACAAGATGTGCAACCCTCACAAAAGGTATGTATTACATCTTTATATTTAGAACCCAATCAGTTTGTATGGTATAGATATATTTGTTCTCATAAACCACTTGTCACCTTGTATTTTTTTACAAAGGAAATGATAGCACATTATGAAGCTAAAAAGAGTAACACCTTCTTTAGCCAATTGATAAATCTCAAATAAAAGGGTTCAATGGCAGAGCACATTTAAGACTTCCAAAAATTGAATATTAGGGTAACTAATATTCCAGAGGGGCATATTATTGATGTCTTAATAATGAATTTAAAATATAACATCCAACATGAGGTTCACATTTGGGAATCTAATTCATTGGAGAAGGCATTCAGGGTGGAAAGAAAATTTGAAAGCAAAATTATGGCAACAAGGGAGTCTACCAATCACAACTATAAATATGGAAGTGTTGCTGGTCCTACTCTTCCACAACCTATAAGGTTGACACCATAACAGTTGGATTAAAAAAGAGCAAAAAGGGATTTGTTACAATTGTGATATAAAATACACTAAAGGCCATAAGTGTGCTAAGAATAAATTATTCTACATAGATTGTGAAGAGGAGGAAGAAAATGATTAAGAAACATCGAAATACGAGGATATACACCAAGAACCGTCCCCATAGAAATAACAAATGAATCCGACCATATCTTGTAATGCATTGGCAAGAATTACCACTTCTCAAAATCTTAATATAGAAGGACATATCAAGAAGAAAAAGGTAATATTATTGATTGATTCTGGTAGTACCCATAATTTTATTCATTCTAAGATAGCCAAGGAATTAAATAGCTTCCTATATCCAACACCAAACTGTCAAGTGATGGTTGAAAATGGAGGAACCATAAATTTCTTTGGAAAGTGCCATAGTATCAAGTTATCCATGGGAGAATATGTATTGAATAGTCCAATTCTTTCCATTCCAATGGGTGGTGCTTATGTTGTACTAGGAGTCCAATGGTTACAATCTTTCGGCACAGTAGCTTTTAATTTTCAAGAAATTTTCTTGAATTTTTTTTTTTGGAAGGAAAAGAAGTTGAATTAAGGGGTATCATAGGGAAACTAGGAAATATAATCAGTTCTAATAGCATGACAAATCTTCTAAATAAAGAACAATGGGGAATAATTTCACAATTATGTTCACTAGAGGTTAAGACATCGAAATCATCTATTTCTCAAAACCTCCAAAAAGTCTTGGACAATCATTCCAAGGTATTTGAGACTCCCAAATGCCTCCCACCTATTTGTGATAATGATCATGCTATTCATTTGATTTCAGGAAGTATTCCTCCAAACATCGGGCCTTACAGATATCTCTATGCCCAAAAGAGTGAAATTGGACGTATGGTTGCAAAAATGCTAGAGGGTGGTATAATTCAACCTAGTCAAAGTTCTTTCTCTGCTCCAATAGTATTGGTGCAAAAGAAGGATGGATCATGGTGCATGTTTCCAGATTATAGGGAGCTCAACAAGCTCATTGTTAAAGATAAATTTCCCATTCATTTCATTGATGAATTATTGGATGAATTACATAGAGCAATTTACTTCACCAAGTTGGATCTTTGTTCAAGATATCATCAAATAAGAATGAAGACTCAAGATGTTCCAAAAACAACATTTATAACTCATGAAGGTCATTATGAGATTTTGGTCATGCCTTTTGGCCTTACCAATGTACCCTCTCCATTTCAAGGTTTGATGAATTCCATTTTCAAACCATTCTTTAGAAAATTTGCGTTAGTATTGTTTGATGATATACTAATCTACAACAAGTCTTTGAAGGATCGTGTTAACCATGTTGACAAGGTACTCAAGGTATTGTAGGAGAAACAATTATATGCAAAACCTCCAAATGTTTATTTGGAGTATAGGAGGTGGAATATATGGGTCATATTGTATCTCATCAGGGTGTTAATGTAGACCCTAACAAAATTAAAGCCATTAAGGAATAGCAAATCCATACATCCATAAAGCATCTGCGAGGATTTCTTAGGTTGATAGGGTATTATTGTAAGTTAGTTAATAATTAGGGAGAATATCAGCACCTCTAATAACATTACTGAAGAAATATACGTTTTCTTCGACTCCAAGAAGAAACTAAGGCATTTGAGCATCTTAAAGAGGCAATGTACCAAGCACCAGTCTTAGCTACACCAGACTTAACAAAAAAATTTATTATGGAATGTGATGCCTCTAAAGAAATGGAATTGGTGCTATTTTAATGTAAGAAGGAAGACCCATTTCTTTTGAAAATCGTCCATTCAAAGAAACGTATTTACATAAAGCTATTTATGAGAAGGAAATGTTGGAAATACTACATGCACTTAATAAATGGTGACCTTACCTAATGGGAAGAAACTTCAAGGTAAAAACATATCATGATAGTCTTAAATACTTTTCAGAACAAAGATTATCTTCAGAAAAGCAACAAAAATGGGTCACAAAGATGTTGAGTTATGACTTTGAAATCATCTACAAAAGAGGAAAGAAAAATGTTGTTGCAGATGCACTCTCAAGAAAGGATGAGGATGTGGAAGCATTTCTTTGTGCCATTTATATTATCCAACCATATTGGATAATTGAAGCAAGGGATGAATGGAAGAATGATGAAGAAGTGTGGGCATTCATTCAAAAGTTGCAGAAATATCCTAGTACAGCTGATACATTTAGATGGAATATTGATTCATTATGGTACAAAGATATCTTATACCTCTGTAATAATTCCCAACTCAAACAAAATATTCTTCTAGAATTGCACACCTCTCCCTTAGGAGGGCGCTCAGGATTTTTTAAAGCTTACCACATGATTAAGAAGGAATTTTTTTGGCATGGCCATAATATGATATTCAAAATTTTGTGGTAGAATGTTTGGTATTCCAAAAAAATAAAGTTGAGACACTTAAGACCCCATGTCTTTTACAACTTTTGTCCATTCCATGTCAATGTTGGGAGGAGGTTACAATGGATTTTATCAAGGTTTATAAAAGTTTGAAGGAAAGAGTGTCGTAATGCTGGTAGTTGATAGAATTACCAAGTATGCACACTTTTCTGCATTATCTCATCATTTAAATCAAGTATAGTTTCCACTGCATTTATGGAAACAGTTAAAAATCCACATGGAATCCCAAAGATTATTGTAAGTGAAAGAGATCCTATTTTCACTAGAAATTTTTGGACGAAATTATTTTCTTGTCTGGGTACTCAATTAGCTCATAGCTCATCTTATCATCCTTAGTGAGATGGGAAAACTAAGATAGTGAGCAAATGTTTTGAAGGATATCTTCATTTCTTTGTATCTAATAAACAAATAGAATGGGTCAAGTTGTTACCTTTGGTTGAATGGTGGTATAACACTTGCTTCCATATTGTAGAAAAATGACCCGATTTATGGGAATTTATGGATATCATCCACCTTCCATCACATCATCTTTAAGAAAAAATTCTAAGGTTCAAGCTGTGGAATATCACATTGGGAATCAACAACAAGTTCTCCAAATCTTAAAAGATAACCTCACTTTGGCACATAATAGAATACAACAACATGTAGATCAAAATTGCAACGAAAGAAGTTTTGATGTAGGAAAGTGGGTATTTTTACCGCTACAACCATACAAACAAAAGTCCCCAAAAGAAAGATAATAAGGGTAATAAATTATCACCAAAGTATTATGGTCCTTACAAGGTATCGCAAAAAATTGCTACTATGGCATACAAATTGGAGCTTCCTACACCTTCCTAAGTGCACCCAATTTTCCATGTTTCATGCTTAAAGAAGGTTACAGGTGACAAACTCGTAGTTGAAAAATATTGCGAGAACTTGACAAGGAAGGAAAAGTCATATTGAAACTTGAAGTAGTCACTGAAGCAATAACTTGAAAGCTACGAAATTGATCAATTTCAGAGTATCTCATCAAGTGGAAGAACTTATCCATGGAAGATTCCACCTTGGAGGATGAAAATTTTATACAGAAGCATCCATAACTACTCAAGAATTGAGGACAACACATTTTTTGAAGGAGAGGCACATGTTATGTCCCTATAATACTAGTGTATTCCCTCATTGTTATTAGTGTAACCCCCTTATTGTTATTGTTGTGCCTGATAGAAGCCCACTATTGTTATTGTTGTGCCCTTACATTATTATTTTTATGTCAAATCTTATTATATTGTGACTCCTTAGACTCCTATATATAGAAAGGATGTTTTTTCATTTGAATCATCCAAAAAAAATTCATCTGTGTAATGTAAAGGAGGCTTCCCCCTCGAAGAGGTTGATTTTGAAATCATTGATCTATATTTTCTTCTATTATTTGAGCTGGTTGCATAACAATGTATAAGGCATTGGGTGTTAATGTAAGATGTAGGAATGATGAGGTGGATCATCCCCATGGTGATTTGGAGTGATATGGGACTCTAGAAGTTGTTTGAGATGGGGAATAATAATGTTCCGAGCGTTTACACTCTAAGATGTACTATGAGAATTGGTGAGATTTGCTTCTTTTGGATCTTCAAAATGGATCGCCCCTTATCCAAACATTGAGTGGAAATGTAATGGTCACAAGATTAATGTGGTTAAAATTCTTGGGTTCAAAACAAGGGGTGATTGAATAATCATCATCATGGGAGACATGGTTCACAGGTGCAATGTCTTCTATAGGAGACTAGACACAAGTGGATTCTAGCTCCATTGATGTTGGGACCAAAGTGCCTTCATAAGATGGATATAAAGAAACATATTCAAGCGATCCTAAGGAGTTTGGAGATGTTGATCCCATGAATGATGTTAGGTAAATAATGGGTACAAAAGTGTCTGTAATTTCTACATCAGGAGAATGAATCACAATAGTGGGTTGAGTAACCTCCTATCCTGGTGACAAATTAGTGTGAGGAGCCATAGATAGAGAAGGAGAAGCATCACTGCATTCGACATTTATTTCATAAAGAATGGTAAGGGTATCTTGAAAATAATAGAGATTAAGACATTTATGAGAATAATGTCCATACATATCACACAAATCATATGTATGATTTATGCATTAAGATTTATTTTTCTTGGCGGACTCAGATAAGGTGACTTTCACCTGATGGACCATAGGGTCTAGATGAATTTTGTCTTTGGAAACCACAATCTTTAAATGGGTAGGATTAGTGCAATGGTTAGTGGCATGAACATAAACATCGCACAAAGTGCATGGAGGAATAGGTTTATGTGCTTTAGATGGACTGGTTGTCACTTGGGTTTTCTTATCTTTACCCCCTTTTTGCCATATTTTCCCTACTCAAAAAGTTCTTTTGCAACAAGAGTATCTTCCTACTAAGGTTGTGGTGGAATTGAAGAAGGGGTAGTGGTGGTGGGAACTGGTTGTACAAGAGTCAAAGCCACATAATTTTTGAGTTGATCCGGAGGAGTGTTTATAGGAGTATCGATATTCCAAAATAGGATCCCAAAAGTAAGGTTAGGTAAACTCAACATAGGCATCACAGGGGTGGAGAATATTCTTGGTGATAGAAATAAGAAAGGTAACTACCCAAATGGATGAGGTCTAGGAGGAACTCTTCTAGTGGGACCAATTGAGTCTTGAGCAGTAGGTTGTTGTTGAGTTGGTTGTTGGGAAGATGTAACATAATGGTTTTGGGAAAGCCATGATGCTTGAATCATGCAAACATTAGAATAGATGGGGTTAGTGGTGACATATGGTAGGCCATAATATGCCCCTAGCAATGTGGAGTCTTTATAGACCCCAAGAGTGATCTTGGTCAAATAAGGCATGGAATTGTAAGCCTCCATCGAATAAATGACATTTTGATGGGATGTTTGAGATTGAGGATCGTATTATGTTAAGTGATCGATGGTGATGATCTCTCGGTTGAGGGAAGCTCATGGTGTGAAAGATAGAATATGGGATTGAATTCATGGCATAAATGAAACTACGACCACAAAACTAGTCGAGAGAGTCATCGATAACTTCCACATCAACCATGACTTGCTCGTTGGAAACTATTATGGCACAAATTTGTTGGAGATTACACTAAGTCATCGACTATGTTATAAGTATGGGTGGCACTAGAAATGGTAGAATTTCGATGTAACAGACCTCTACTCATCTTTCAAACTACCATTCTCTCTCTTTCTCAACCAATATCGGGTCAACTAAAAATAATCATGCTGAAATTATATATATATATATATTCTTCTAGCAATATCCAAAAATGTGATCTCTTCACATCAATGGTGTACAATGGATGCAAAAGAAAGAAGCTAGTAGGAATTTCACCTTGTTTCTTATCTTGGAAAAAATAAATAACTTTTTTTCGTTTTTCTCACATATTTCTTTTGACCACATATACGGGCATTAGATCAAAGATCCAGACTAACACTCAAAAATTGGAATGGATTTGGAAAAGGGCTCATGCTTGGTCTCTAAGACTAAAGAAGGCCATAGTACATAATCTCTTTTTTAGTGTTGGGTCTGATTAAACAATGCAACCACTGACGTTTTGCTAAAATGACAGTTAAGGCACTGTATGTTGAAGTGTCTTGAAAATGTTTATATTTTCAATTCTCAAGCTATATATTAGCCATATGCATGTTTTTTTTATCACTATCTTGGAAGGCATCTCTTGATTTTTGGACTATTTCAAGGATAACAATGTTGTCACTTTTTTTTGTCAGATCATAATATTATTGTAAACAATTTTTTTTTTAAATAGCAAGTACATAACATTTGCAACCCCACAAAAATGCATAAGCATATGCTATTGTAACCTCATTTATACCCTATAAATATACTTTGTTTCTCTTATTATATATATATTATATATATTAAAACAAACAAAAAATTTATATATATGTAAAGAAATATATAAGTTAATTTTAAATGTTATTAATAACGCGATTAATAGATGATATCTTTTTCTTTTTTTTTTCTTTTATATATATATTTTTAATATAAATTAGATGGAATAATTTTTTTAAATTACATGCTAAATTCTATATAATTTTTGATAATTTATATAATTATTTAATTTATGTATAAGTTTTAATCATTTATATAATTATTTGTTCATTTATTTTCAATATAAATTTACGGCGATATTTATTTATCTATAAACTTTTATATTATTATTTTTCAATTAAACATTTACACTATTTAATACACCATGCTATTAATATTATTAAGAAAAATGTAAACACAAATGATACAAATATTGTTATATCAAAGAAAAAAGATAATACATTTTAATAACCATTTTAAAATATAAATATAAAATTATTCAATCTGAAACAAAAATGTTGTATATCGACATAAAAGTTTCCAAAGGAAAATCCTGATTAAAAATTACAAACATAAAATGTTTGGATGTGAACCAAACATCTTGAAAAAGACAAGACCAGACAAAGATTTCTAATGACTCTTGCCTAGATTTGTTTCATTATTGCAGTACACAGATCAACAACATATACTAAGTACTTAGTTTATAAGGATTTCAACTAATGTGATACGGGTTTTAAAGAACCGAGGGTCACTATCAATGGATTCCTCCATCTGAATTTAATCCTGTAATTCTTGGCTCCAAAAGCCTCATGTAAGTGTTTTTTTAAAGCGAATTCACGTTGAAGTTTATCCACCTCTGCAACATTTCTTTATGTGAAATAATAGTTTTAGAGTGACATTGTGAAGCTCTCCAAAATAATCGGGCATGCTCGGTGAAAAGGAAGGATAGATATGATAAAGCATTAAGTGATAAAAACATTTATCGACATCTTGTTTAATCATCAAATTTATATGATTTGATTGGATGATGATTTCCCTCTTATTTCTGTAACTTACGATTAAAACTTGGAGTCTACGTCAATGTGGGGACAAAACGTGACGGGCCTATAATTTTAGGTGAATTGCTCAGTGAAAACATGATCCAATGTCTCTCTTTGGGTCTTTGTTTTTCCGTGTTTTGATATAAATTTCCCTTTTGATAATGTAATACAAGGGGCAAGTTTTATAAAATAAGAATTAAAAGACATTATTCAAGTAGAACGTGCCTACAAATTTCTTGGAGTCTGACAAATTCCCGACAAACATGCCTCACGTCGATGCAGAAGTGAATATTTTTAGTACTCTAGAATTTTTAAATTTATAAAGCCATAGACTGTTTGAATTTCTATCATAACGCCAAATTGGCTGCTAATTTGTTAATCCAACCAGAAATCTAGATAACTACCTCATGGTAGCCTCCGCCGGCCAATTCCTTCGCAACTAATTTATGTGCGTGCAAAGGAATTGCGGGAAAGAACCACTGCCTGGACGGGTCAGGAAATCCTTTTTGTGAAAGAGCGATTGCCCCGATTTTGTTATCAACGGGATGGAGTTTGCTCCAGTAGAGATTGTTGCAGACAATTATCGATATGGTCTACAATATCATGGACCAAAGCCTCGTAAACCGCGGTCGAAGGCAATGAAAAGAAGGCAGCGGCCGGGAAAATATTTGGGAGTCCGTCGAAGGCCTTGGGGTCGTTATGCTTCGGATATTCGAAATCCATTCACCAAAGAAAGGCACTGGCTCGGCTCCTTTGACACAGCTGAGGAGGCAGCGATGGCTTACGACCAAGCGTCCTTATCAATGAGCGGCTCTAGAACGCGGACCAACTTCATCTATACTAACTGGGGCTTTGGGGTCATGTTCTCCACTTCTGACCTGATATGGGATGCCGTTTGTCGAACGGCGCAATCCGACCATCTCATTTCAGATCCAAATGCTTTAAATTCATCCCCTACGGTGAACTCGGCGGAAAGTTGAGCTCATGGATCTCAAAATATATGTCCCGCCGATGTACAATTGAAAGACGCGGACACGTTGATTCCTTGGCACACAGAAGAAGTGGACGGTTTGCCCAAAACCCTAGCGGAAGGCAAAAATGCCGCAAACCAATACACTTGAGGCAAAATTCTGAAAGAGTTCAACGATCATATGGGTCCGATTCGTGGAGTATTGCCACTATCCTTCAGAGTTTTGATTCATCCCAGATTTGCAGCCCAGATCAGATACTGGCGTTGCTGCACTCAGATCACTTCATCGATCCCCGGTTAGATGACTTTTCAGTGTTGTTCTGTTCAGGGGAAATATCCGATATCGATGGCCTTGGATTCGCCAATACAAATAATTCTTGCTCGCAATTGAGGCAGGAAGGTCACGAGAAGCAACTTTTCTCCGACACTGAACTGCTGGGTCGCTCTTGGGAAGTGGAGAGCAACGGTGATTTCAGCCATGAGACGCATAGTCGGTCTGAACAGGATCAAAAATTTGTTTGTTGGATATGAGGAACATCACAGAGTTTCACACACCAAAATAAACTTTTAATGATTAATCAAAATTGCCCGTTACAAATTTCTTCCTTTGACAGATTTTACAAACACTTCTTCGGATGTAGTAAAAAATTTACTGTGTTTTTCACAAAATAAAATCAACACTACTATGTAATTTTTCATTCATTTAGGCTGTTACGTTTTTACATTTCATCAAAAAACATTACTACACTATCTCTGCAATATATATTTGCAATATATATTTACACTGCTATGTAAATATTTCTTCATTCATATGCGCTGCTCAACCGTGCTCTTTTTCTTTTTGCGCACTGTTGTGTGTTTCATTTCTCATACACGGTCAAAAAAACATTACATGCTTTTTTAACAAACTATCAAAAAAACATATAATATTACCTGTTGTGTAAAAAAAATAAACTTAACGACTTTACCAAAAATCTACGACCATAATAAATTCATTTATTACTTAGGAATGGTGAAAATTAAACTTCTCGTCCTTTTGCTGACAAACTGGGCGGTCAACCAAAACATTCACTTCACGCAAGTTCAGATGGTGCAGGTTCCTTGATTTAATGGGACGGTTGACGGTAATTCCCTGGAACACCCAAACGCACAAACTTTATCTGCCGGGGAAGTGGTTGTTTTGAAATAGTGTTGTTGCCACCCGTCAACACGAGAGTGTGATCGGAGCCCCTCCAAGGAATACCAATGTCCGTGAAAAGGCGGTGCGATAAAAATTGGCTGGTTTTCTGGAATTAAATGCACGTAGTTGGAATTATTAATATTTCAATACTTCCCTTTAATTTCCACTGCTGGGTTATCAGTCATACTCAGACATTTCCTTAAAAATTCAAAACTTTTCTAGCCCAATGGTTTGGTCAGAATGTCTGCAACTTGCTCCTGAGTCCTGCAGTGTTTTAAAACAATTTCTCCATTGTTCACCAATTCTCTAATGTAATGAAACTTTGTGTCTATGTGTTTCGTTCTCTTATGAAACACTGAATTCTTGGATAATGCAATAGCTGAGCTATTGTCACAAAAAATCATCGTTCCTTTTGTTTGTTCTTGACATAAACTCCTTAACATTCTTCTCATCCAAACTGCTTGACATGCCGCTGTTGTCGCTGCCATATATTCAGCCTCTACTGTAGACAATGCTACAATAGGTTGTTTTTTAAAAGCTCATGAAATGGCTCGTGAACCCATGTGAAAAACATAACCGAATGTGTTTTTCCGATCATCTACACTTCTAGCCCAATCACTATCAGTGTATCCAATTAAATCTGAACATTCTGAAGCAGTGTATAAAATGTCAAACCCTTTTGTACCTTTAACATACCTCAAAATTCTTTTTGCTGCTTGCCAATGTGCTTCTTTCGGCCTCTCCATAAATCTGAAAATTAAACTAATAACATGCATTATCTCTGACCTAGTTGTAGTCAAATATATAATGCTGCCAACTATGCTCTTGTATAAACTAGGATCAAAATCATTGCCACTGTTCTCTTTGCTGAGTTTTAATCCCATCACTGTGGGAGTGATTGCTACTTTGTTGTCTTGCATATTAAATCTTTTCAGCACTTCATTTGCATATTTCTCTTGTGAGATAAAAATCTCATTTTCGTTTTATTCTACTTTTATTCCCAAGAAGTATCTCAGCAAACCCATGTCAGTCATTTCAAATTTCTCTTTCATGACTGTTTTGAAACTCTTAATAAGATAATCATCATTACCTGTGAAAATAACATCATCAACATATAACACAACAATTAGTGTTTTACCATCATTTTCTTTGATGTAGAGGGTGGGTTCTGCCTCACATTTTTCAAATCCATTTTCCAGTAAATAGTAATCTATCCTACTATACCATGCTCTTAGTGCTTTCTTCAGCCCATAAAGAGATTTCTTCAATCTGCTCACTTTGTGCTCTTAGCCTTTATTTTCATAGCCTAGAGGTTGTTCAATGTATACCTCTTCCATTAACACTCCATTTATGAATGCTGACTTTACGTCCATTTGGTAAACTTTCCACTTGTTTTGTGCTGCTATGGACAACACTGCTTTCACGGTTTCCATTCTAACAATTGGTGCGAAAGTTTCCTCATAGTCTCTCCCATACTACTGCTTGTATCCTTTGACAACAAGCCTTGCCTTGTGTCTTTCTATTTTTCCTTCAGCATTACTCTTGGTCTTGTAAACCCATTTGACTCCAATGACTTCTTTTCATTTTGGTAATTCGACTAAATCCCATGTCTTGTTTCTTTCTATGGCATTGATCTCCTCATCCATAGCTTCTATCTATTTCTTATCCTTAATTGCATCTTCGAAATGAATAAGGTCATCAACATGACAATATAAAGCAAACAAAAAATTCATACCTTCATTTGTTGTCTCTTGGTCATAAATGTCACTTAAATTTCTGAAATTCTTACTTCTTTCATTTGTTGTACAAGTGCTTGAAGATGCACTTGAATTTCCTCCTTGTGGTGTGCTTGGAGAAGCACTTTCATTTCTCCTCAAGAGTGTCTCTTGTTGCCGTTGTGTGGGCGTTGCTGTTTGGGGATGAATTTCAGCCATCTCCTCATCATCTTCATCATGTGACAAAGAGATTTTAACATTCACTGTTTTCTCTATGCTTCCATCTCAAGCTTCCTTCTCAATGAATTTAACATCTCTGTTCACAAAAAACTTCTTGTGGATGGGTTATACAATATATAAGCTTTGGCTTCCTCACTGTATCCAATGAAAATACATTTCCCCCCTTTGTTGTCCAACTTCTTCCTTAGTTGATCTGGAATGTGTGCATAAGCCACACATCCAAAAAATTTCATGTGGGTGACTCCTTGCTTTCTCCCACTCCATGCTTCTTTCGACACTCTATCCATGACTTTTTTTGTAGGACACCTATTCAAAATGTACGCTGCAAAGTGTACAGTTTTAGCCCAATAATCATTTGGCAAATGCTTTGCCTTTAACATACTCCTTGCCATATCCATGATTGTTCTTTTCTTCCTTTCGGAAACTCCATTTTGCTGCGGAGTGTACCTTCTGGTAAACTGCTTATGAATCCCATTTTCTCTACAGAAACATAGCAATTCTTTAGAGATATACTCACCTCCTCTATCAATGCTTAGGACTTTGATATGCAGCCCACTTTGGTTTTTTGCAAGTGCTTTGAAATTGCGAAATTTTTCAAACACTTCACTTTTGTTATTCAAAAGATATGCCCAAGTTTTTCTAGTAAAATCATCAATGAATGTTAGTAAATATTGGCTGCCTGCAAGTGATGGAGTTTACATCAGTCCACAAATCTGAGTGGACAATATCTAAGGGTGCTTTTGCCCTTATGCTTTTCCCTAATGGAAAACTTTGTGTTACAACCTTCACATAGGCTGTCTGGTTTCTCTATCAATGGTAGTCCTCTTACCATTCATTTTTTACTCAACAAGTTAAGACCTCCAAAGTTGAAATGTTCAAATCTCAAGTGCCATTTGGAAAGCCTCTTGTGTAACTGCTGCAATTTCTACTCCATCTTTTAAAACAACTTTTATCCTGAGAGGAAACATCCCGTCCCTTGTCATTTTCACTTCAGCAATACATTGTTTGCTGGGTTTTCTATTCATGATGGTGCATACATCATTCTCAAAGAAAACATTGTAACCATTTTGAACAAGTCGTCCAATACTCAAAAGGTTACACTTCATTCGAAGAACATAATAGACATCTGCTATGGTTTTCTTTTCACCTTTCTTTGTTAGGATATTCACTTCACTTTTTCCCATAACAAAAACTTTACTATCAATCCCAAGTGTGACTTGTGACTTCACACTTTGATCTAACTTAGAAAACAGGGCTATGTTTCCTGTCATATGGTTACTGCAACCGGAGTCTAGAAACCATATATCATCACTCTTTGTTTCAGCTATATTACAAGCTAACAACAAATTATCTTGGCTGATATTTTCCCTAGTGAAATTTGCACTAGATCTATTACTCATATCATGTTGTTTCTTCCTATATTCATTTGCATAATTCCCATATTTTTACAGTAATAACATTTGACATTGGATTTATCATACCTTTGTCCTTGAGCATGATGGTGTCCACTTTGTTGGCTGCTGCTTTGGTCTTTGCTCTGATTTGGATTGCTGCCTCTTCCTTGAACATTTGTTGGATTGTTTCTTCCACCTCTATTTTGGCTTCTGCCTCTTCCTCTCTTGTTTTCTCTGTCTTGATCTCTTCCTCTTCCAAATGACATCTGGGTCTTAAAGGCTTGCTCTAGAGATGAGTTTTCATTTCTACTCAATCTTTGCTCATGTGTTATCAGTGATGCATGTAGTTCATCGACTGAAAAAATTGTGAGATCCTTTGTCTCTTCTATGGTGGTGACAATCACATCGAACTTTGAGGGTAGGACTCTCAATAGTTTCTCCACAATCCTCCTTTCTTCAAGAATCTCTCTATGAGACCTTATTTGTGTGATCAGACCAATTACTTGTGTGAAGAATGAGTCAATATTATCTGACTCCTTCATGCATAGATTCTAAAAAATCTCTCCTCAGCAACTATAGTTTTATTGTCTTCACTTTCTCCATGCCTTGATAGGCTATCTTGAGAGTTTGTCATGCTTCTTTAGATGTCTTGGTTGCTGCTATCCTTGGAAACACACTCTCATGCACTGCTTGATATAAGAAGAGGAGGGCTTTAGAATCCTCCTTCTTATAGCTCTTCAACCGTTCTTTCTCTGCCTAAGTTAAATTATTAAACTAATTTTCATCTGTTGGTTCTTCAAATCCATCCTCAACAAATTCCCATAATCTTGTGAGGCAAACTGGGCTTTTATGGTTATTGCACAATAGTCATAGTTTTTCCCATTAAATTGTGGGAGATGGGTATTATAGATACCCATGCTAGTGCTGGTGCTGGTGCTGATGCAAGCCATTCTTGCACTCTAAACTATGCTTCTAAATCCTTCACTGTGTATTTAAAAATAATTGACTGTCTTCAACAGCTACACAGAAAAAAAACTTTGAGAAATCCCTTGGATTCTTTTGACTGAGTCTTCACTCCGCTGGAGAAGCTACTGCAGGAAAAATCCTTCCTTCAGCTTCTTTGACACCTTCAAAGAGCCTGGACAAGCTCTGATACCACTGTTGGAAATTTCCGGTAATTTCAAACGAAATCTGAACAGAGAAAATGCTCTTTTTTTTGCCACAGGATCAAAAATTTGTTTGCTAGAGATGAGGAACAGAGTTTCACACAAAAATAAACTTGTATTCATTAATCAAAATTGTCAGTCACAAATTTCTTCCTCCAAGAGAGGGATTTCACAAACACTGCTTCAGATGCAGTAAAAAAAATTTACTCTGTTTTTCACAAAATAAAATCAATACTGCTGTGTAATTTTTCATTCATTCACGCTGCTGCGTTTTTACATTTCATAAAAAAAAAAACATTACATTTCAACACTATCTCTGCAATATATATTTACACTACTTCATTTCAACACTATCTCTGCAATATATATTTACACTTTCATTCATTCACGTTGTTGCGTTTTTACATTTCATCAAAAAAAACATTACATTTCAACACTATCTCTGCAATATATATTTACACTACTTCATTTCAACACTATCTCTGCAATATATATTTATACTACTGTATAAATATTTCTTTATTCATATGAGTTGCTACATATTTCAAATATGTCTTCTTTGAAAGCATTAACCCTGCTCTTTTTCTTTTTCGCACTATCGTGAGTTTCATTTCTCATACACACTAAAAAAATATTACATGTTTTTTAACAAACAACTAACCAAAAAAACATATAATATTACATGCCGTGTAAAAAAAAATAAACTTAAGAACTTTACCAATTCATTTATTATTTCAAGATGGTGAAAATTAAACTTCTCGTCCTTTTGCTGATGAACTTGACGGTCAACCAAAACATTCACTTCGCGCAAGTTCAAATGGTGCAGATCCATTAATTTAATCGAACGATTGACGACAATCGCCAAGAACACCCAAATGCACGAACTTTACCTGCCCGAGAAGTGGTGGTTTTGAAATAGGGTTGTTGTCACAAAAGTGTGATCGGAGCCCCTCCAAGGAATACCACTATCTGTGAAAAAGCGGTGCGATAAAAATTGGATGATTTTCTGGAATTAAATGCAAGCAATTGGAATTATTAATATTTCAACACAACAGATTCGAAGCACTGGTATCGGGATCAATACGATGCAAGCCATCATATACGATGGAATGTGGATTTGGAAACGGACTATGAGTGCCTTCATGACCAGAAATACCTTTCCGAAACGCAATGGCCATTTTGTTGGCCCTGCACTGACGGAAACCAGACTTTTGTAGCAATGTTTAACAGGCCTATCTTTGAAAGTTTGCCTCACAAGAAGAGCAGTCACTTGGACCAACAGCAGACAAACGTCTCTAGCAAAGTTAAACATCACTTTCCTTGAATATATGCCACACAAGAAGTCCAGTCTCTTGGAAGAACAGCAAAAGCGTTTCTAGCAATATTGAGCATCTCTTTCTTTCAATTGCCAGACAAGAAGTTCGGTCTCTCATATTGCTTTGAACTTAGTTGCTCAGATCATGTGTTGTTTACATGGAGTTATGAAATAAATTTCCAGGTCAAAAAAAGTGTACGTTTGGTGACTTTGCGACCATTAAACAATGTTTACGTTGGAGTATTGATGTTCGTGCTATGTAGAACTCTCTTGTATAAGTCGTATGGGATCGATTGAAGCCTGCTCCGAGATCAGGTCAGTCGACCTGAGGCGGTCAGTCCTCGTAACATTACAGTCAACGATATTATTGTGGGGATGAAGCACCATCTTCAAATCAAAATCTCGTACTCATTCTTAATTTTTTCATTGATTTTTTTCTTCTTCCGTAGTTTTATGGCATCAATCAGACAGCCATGTGAAACTGCACAGATCACTCTTGAAACACGTGCACGTGCTTTAGAGTTATACCAAGGAGAAACAAGTTCAAGAATCGGACTTTGCACCAAGAGGGTGAACTTTTAATGTTCACCGTTTTTTGCTTTTTTTTGGTCCTTTAATTTTTTATTATTCAAATTAATTCAAATTCAAATTAATGATGAGTTGATTCAATTTTGTAATAGTTTTTTCACTAAGAAGAAGCTAAAGAACAAGATATTAACAAATTGTTGTGACTGTATTTAATATCTATGCAAGCATCACATTCTAAAATGAAATGTTTTTCCGATTCCATTGACTCAGAAGTCATAAAAGTACACATGCCTTCTTTCTAAGCTTTTTTAAGTCTTTTCCACCGACCTATTTGGCACCGTAATAGATGCGAATTAGTTCTTAATTGAGAAATAAAAAGCTGTGCTCTGCATAGAATGCTAGCTCTCATATACTCTTTTTGTTTAAGATCATAGGTGGAATTAAATTTTTAAACATAATACTTTTTTCTACCCAACTCTTTTCCTTTTATATATTTAAAAAACTTTTTCATAACTTAACTCTTTATATCTTTACTACTTTATATCTTTACTATGGTGAAACATACATTTTCAAACCATTATTAAAAAAATTAGAAACTGGAGGAAAACAACGAAGTATAAGCGTGTGAACAAACATGTTGCAAGGATTTTTGATTTTGCATATCAGCCGCAAGTTCAATACAAAATATAAACCACTCAAAGTTCAAGCTTTCTGTTAGGACAAAATGTGAACATGTACATCTTATTGAAAATGAAGTTCATAAATGCTAGGTTCAACACACTTATAATATCAACCTCTGTGCGGCTATTTGGTAATCAATACTTAAGCTTTCAACTAATTAAAAGTAATTTTTTTTATGGGGTTGTTTATAGAGGTGGAGGAAATATTTTTTAGGGAGTTGTTTATAGAGGTAGAGGAATTATTTAGACAATTAAAAGTGGCTGGAATCCGGGCTAAAAAGATTGAAAAATACTTGCAGTATCAATGTTTGAATCTTGTTTTTGATGGTGGAAATAAATTCATCACCATTAAAAACTTCTAGGGCAGCCAAAATATTGAAGTTTGACAGTGATAATTTGGATTTAGAAAAAATCCTACCTTATTTTATTATGACCAAAATTTCTATAATTTTCAAAGAAAAAAAAAAATCTAACTAGATGAACACCAACACTCTTCAAAGAAAAAATGTAAAAAAGTACCGGCACTCTTAAAAATAAGATGTACATGTAAATATTTTCCTTATAAACTACAATCTCCTTCATGTAAGATAATTATTTTTTCTTCTTTCATTAAAACCCCATGTATATATAAGAATATTTTTATTTTTTTATTCTAAAATTAAAAAACAATTTACTTTAGATTTAACATAAATATTGGACATGTGATGGCATAGTTACATGCAGAGTTTTTGACGTTGCACATGCTAGACGTAGTAGGCATCAATATGAGTAGTCCAAACACATTTTATGTATAGATTTGGCTAAGTTTTTGCTCTAATATTATGTAAATGAATTTGATGAACGTTAAAGTTTATTAAATTTTAAATTTGTATTGGATTGTAATGTAAGAACAATTTTCTATTAAATTGTAATGTAAGAGGTTGTATTTTGGTAATTATTTTTCTTAAAAATATTTTTTAATTATTATATTAAAATACATATTTTATTATTTAATATAACAGAATGCAAATTTCTTTATATTTAGTATATTAAATTAATTTTTAAAATAATAATTAAAAGATTGTTTAAAGCTAAGCTTTTTAATATATGTGTGTTTTTATAAATGTAGAGTAATTTTATTCCGGAAAGAACATTAAGAATCATGAGCAATTATGTAACAAACCAAATTTTATATATTTAGTGAATCCAACAATTCTATACATTATTGATATTTCCATATTTTTCAATTAACTTATGTTATTCATAATATGACATTTTGTATTACATAATGAAGTCTTTTGTATATGTCTGATTAGTATTGTGCATTTAGACTATAACATAACAAAAGATTTCCGATATTATATATTATAATA
>APFE030759881.1:0-33169 GCA_000404065.3 Pinus taeda | reverse complement strand
AAATTAATGTAATTTAATATTAATTGTTGTAATATCTATTACTTAAAAAAAATAGCTACAGTGAGGATTAATCCCAAGTGCTGTGTAAAGAAGGTTAACCACATATATGTTGGAACTTGATGCATTATACGGTACCAACAGATCATTGAGATTTTATTTCTATTTTACAGTTCCCAAGGTTCTCCTCTATATACATATATTATAATCCATTTCATTAAAGCTCCACATCGGTGCGTGTGTGATTTTAAAGGGAAGGTAACATTTGTTATATTTAAGCCGAAAAGCATTTTCTCTGCAAACACTGTTCACTCCATCTAACCACATGACTTCAATTTCGTCCACCTTCATCTAATTAAAAATCGACATGCGGAGGCCTATTGTTAATAAAATTGGACCGGACAAAGCATTCTCTCTGCAAATACTGTTCACTGCATCTAACCACATGACTTCAATTTAGTCCACCTTCATCTAATTAAAAATCGACATGCGGAGGCCTATTGTTAATAAAATTGCACCGGACAAAGCATTTTCTCTGCAAACACTGTTCACTCCATCTAACCACATGACTTCAATTTCGTCCACCTTCATCTAATTAAAAATCGACATGCGGAGGCCTATTGTTAATAAAATTGGACCGGACAAAGCATTCTCTCTGCAAATACTGTTCACTGCATCTAACCACATGACTTCAATTTAGTCCACCTTCATCTAATTAAAAATCGACATGCGGAGGCCTATTGTTAATAAAATTGCACCGGACAAAGCATTTTCTCTGCAAACACTGTTCACTCCATCTAACCACATGACTTCAATTTCGTCCACCTTCATCTAATTAAAAATCGACATGCGGAGGCCTATTGTTAATAAAATTGCACCGGACAACCCTGGACGATGATGCAATAATGGTTGACAATGCGGTCATCTCTTTCCCGGTTGACAATATGTAACACCCCAAATGCAATATGGTTGACAACGCGGTCATTTCTTTCCTGGTTTACAATATGTAAAACCCTAAGTTGTATAAACAATCACTGTGGTTATTAAGTTTTATGTTCTTTTTTCACTGCATTAATTTTATTTTATTTTGTTAAAATGATAAATCAGGTATATTTTGTTACCTAACTAATTGATAAATAGGAGTTAAGGAGTTCTAACCAAAAAAATGTTTGAAACAGTTAAAAAGAAATTGTTACTCAATTGCTCTTCGAGAAATATAGATGGGGAAGGAGTCCAAACATAGGGGACATCCTAGCCCTGGGTGAAATAAACCAGTGGGAAAATACTCATATACAGTTTGCAAGGTACAGGAGTCTGCAAGGTATAGGACTTGACGCTGTACAATGAGTTCTGAGGCCCAAGGTACCTCACTATAAATGGACTATCTTCATTGTGACGAGAAGGAAGTGCTTGGGTGGGGGAGAGTCTGGATGTATTTGCCAAATCGTGGCTGGGTGGCAACACTTTCCAGACAGATTAGAGTTGTATGATTACAAGTATTTTAACAGATAAATGACTCAAATCTATATTTAGGAAATGTTGGATGAATATAAAAATTACTAACTAACTAACATAATTAATTAAGGATGAAAATCTCATAGAAGTGCATTTAGGATAAAGAACATAATTGAAAGTCTTACATTCAGAACAGATAGTAGATTTTTACAGACAAGTAATGCATGGTTTAGTTATTGTATTATAACAAATAGATACATACAAACCCTTGAAATTGTTAAAAATAAACATTTATGACAACAGGTTTGGAATCTCAAATTGATTAATAATGATCAGAAGGAGACATGAATTACAGAAAGTGAACATTCACGAATAGCTAGAAATCACTATCTATTCATTCAACTGTTACCTTTAAAAGAATGACAGAAAAGGACCTTTAGCAATCATTACAAAATACAAGGAGAAAAAAAATGGAATATATCAGTTCAGGGGAAAAAATCATTCTTTTAAACAACCCACATAAATAGATTTCTTCAATCTCAAAGGAAAACTGTAACTTTAAAACTTAAATTAAGTCCATCAGGGTAGAACTGAATCAACCACTTGATAATGTCACGATCATTAAATATCCCAAACTCTCGAGTCTAGAAACTTCACAAGAATCATTTATAAATGTTGTTTAAGATAATCTATTAGAGAAAAATGCCAAGGTTAACCCTCGGTCGAATCACATAGTGAGCAGTTCAAAACCGATGTTAATGTCATGTGCAAAACATAACCCATGAACATGGTCACCCAAATAAACGTAAGGTTGAGCGAAATTCGATGTATAGTCTCTGTCTGGAAAACAATTCTTTCACAGAATGAATTACCATATGACTATCTATTAAAATATAATGAACGAGGGAGCGTTTTTCAACCTATAAACACAAATGGAGGTTCATAAGCTCTTAAAAATATGAATACCATTGTCCTAACCTTGCGAATATCAAATCAACAACAATATGATACGTATGATACATGTAATCAAACGACAGCAGCCTCAGAATTCGATAAGTGTCTAAAACTACTATTTAACAAAGTCTAAAGGGATGTCGAGAAGGAAGTAATCATACCTGAGACTGGAGAACTCCAGTGCATGGTAGTCTACCTTTAATCCAGTAAGATGAATTAGTTAGCCGAACTGGGGAAAATAATTTGTAAGAAACCAATGAAAGAAAGCTAGGGAAGACATAAAATAATAGCACTCACCTTCTAGAAGTCAACTTGGGTTTTGGCTACCTTCCATGTGATCATAAAGCCATAGAACCATCCCTAGAAGGTGGAAGAAGTTAGTTAGACATCAACCTAGAGGGAATACTGAAGCGAAACCTAACCTCATACGATGTAGAAAACTGAAACAACATAGGGTCGAGTTGTTTAGGATACCTTTCGGTGAGGGCATGTCGAAATCTTGCATTGCACGCAGCAAAAATGGTCATGAACTGACTTAAAGCCACTAAGGGTTAACTTCCTTGTAGAGTAACGAAAGCAAAAAGCCACCAACAGCAAATAACACCACTGTTGGATGGACGTGGGAGACTTGGTTAGATGGTAAATCCCTAACCCCTCCCCACCATCAGATCACCCTCCAAAGATCAACAGGAGTAGAATAGGCCAGCTGTCGCAGGTGAACTCAACCCTCTGACGGACACATGCAGCAGGATCAGTCATACTTATGTCGCGTGTAGCGGAGTACAGGTAACATTTAACTAAGGTCCGATCATGGACATCAACATCAGTTGGGATCCATTTGAAGAGTAATTGTGAGCCGGCATAAACCTTGTAAACCATGTTGCAATAATTATAATCAATCAAACCAGATCAATTATAAGGGTGTGATCAAGGATCACTCAACCATTGTTATGTTTACATATAATTTTTCTTATTATATATGTTTATTTCCATAAATTATTTGATTGTATTGTTACAAATGGTATCAGAGCTCAGGTTCATACACTGATACTCTTTGGGGCAATTATGTATATAAGCTATAAATGTGACATTAATAAAAAATAACTAAGTAAATGTGCATGTGAACACAGAGACCCGCATCAACACAAAAGGGGTTAGAATCAGAGGATCCCAAGACCACCAAACTCGCGAGAGACAACTTATGTGACCCTAACATTTAGATATAGCTAGGAGAGGAATATTGTCAAGCTAATGTTGTCTTACTCGAAATCATTCAACAACTGTGTGCTGAGATAAAAAATTTAAGAACAGAGAATGAACAGTTATGACTAGAACATGAGAGAATTCTTAGAAGTCTATTTAATTGACAAAACCAACGACATCTAGACCGCAGTGTTGAAGATAGAGAGAAAACCCCAACGAATCAACATGGAGAAGAAAATGTTGAGTCAACTGAAAAATATGGGGAAGATGAAGAAGTTCGTTCAGAAAACGTCTTCAACGAGCGCAAGACAAAAATACATAAATTTGAGTTACAAGGAGAATTCAAAAAGATTAAACTATCACTCTTTGAAGGGAAATCGGAAGAGGCAGTGGAAGCTTGGTTAATTGACATGAGCAAATACTTTCAAATTTATGATTACACCGATAAACTGAAGACACCTTTGGCAGCTTGCCAGTTAAGAGGAAAGGCTACTCTTTGGTGCGATGAAATTAAAACTATGAGAAAAATAGATGAAGGACATGTTATGTGGAAATAATTTCAAAATCATTTCAAGGATAAGTATTTAATTAAACACTATTATGATGAAAAATAAAAGGAATGTCATGAGTTAAGATTAGGAACCTTAACCATGGAAGAATATGTGAAACGATTCACCTCCTTACTGCACTATGTGCCTTATATGCAAGAAGAAAAGGCCAAAATTCAGTGTTTCATTAGTAGCCTACCCAATTTTATGAAGGAGAAGCTTGAGCTTGATTACCCAAGAACCATGGATGATGCGGTGCGAAAAGCTTACATCTGCTACCAGCAAATGAAACAAAAAAATGAGGGACCTAAAGGAGGATTAAACAGAAAGGGAAGTAACCTAATCCCAAACAGACAAACAAAATTTACTAACGGTAGGAATATACAAAAAAAAACATTTCAATAAATTTCCAGCAAGGAAGCAGCCCAAAGTTGCATATTATGAAAATAGACAGTTAGAAGGAGTTAATAAATTAGTTAATGACCAACAATCAAAATTGCTTCTATAATGTTGGGGATGCAGAGAATCCCACTATTACAAAGAATATATGCATAAAGCAAGGACATAATAACTATCAAATATGCAAGAAGATTCCACATTTGAAGAAGTGGTGAGGAGCATGCCCAAAATTAATGTTGTTCTGGACGACCATCAAGTAGAATACCAGCCCCCCATGATTGAATGTGAAGGTATGATTGCTAAGCAACCTGTTTCTATTTTGTTTGATCCTCGTACTAGCCTAAGCTATGTTAGTACTATGGTTGTAAAAAGTTGTCAACTATAGAGCAGTAAGTTTCCAAAATGATGGTTAGTTGAGTTAGCCACCAGCGTAAAAAGGAGGATAATTGCAAAAACAAAATGTTTGCCTATAACAATTTTAGGACAACCCATTTACGTTGACCTTAATATATTCCCTTTGGGTTCATATGACATTTTAATAGGGATGGATTGGTTGGAAAGATGTTGGTCTCGATTGCAAGAAGAAAACTATAAGTTCTATCATTGATTTAGACCAAAGGAGGGAACTTCAAGCAATCAAGACAAATACTAAGTTCTGTACTATTACTACTAGTTAGCTAGGAAAATGTATTAGGAATGGTTGTCAGATATATGTTGTCTAGGTGGGATTTAAGAACTCCAAAAATAAATGACCTCCTTGGAAAATATTCCTGTTATTTAGGAATTTTCTGATGTATTCCCTGAATCCATTCCTGTATTACCACCCAAGTGTGATATTGATTTCACCATCGAAGTAGTTCTGGGTGTAGCCCCTATATCCAGGGCTCCTTATCACATGAGCATACCTAAGCTAATAAAACTCAAAATGTAGCTTCAAGAACTTCTGGATAAAAATTACATCCGCCCTAGTATGTCCCCTTGGGGAATCCCCATACTGTTCTTACGGAAGAAAGGTGGAACTTTGAGATTATGCATCGATTATCATCAGTTAAATAAACTAACCATCAAAAATAAATATCCCTTACCATGTATTGATGATTTATTTGATGAGGTGCAAGGAGCCAAATTATTCTCAAAAATAGATTTAAGGTCCGGATACCACCAAATAAGGATAAAGCAGGAAGACATTTGGAAAACTACATTCCAAACTCGTTATGGACATTACGAGTTTGTGGTGTTGTCGTTTGGCCTCACAAATGCCCCAACTACTTTTATTATTTTGATGCACAATATTTTCGAGCCTAATCTTGATAAATTTGTATTGATTTTTATTGACGACATTTTAATATACTCCAAGAATCAGGAGAAGCATGAAAATGATCTAAGGATAGTGTTGCAAACTTTGTGGGAAAAGAAGTTATATGCTAAATATAGCAAGTGTGACTTTTTCAAAAGTCAAATCTAGTACTTGGGTCATATTATATCAGCAGTGGGAATAGCAATGGACCCTAAAAAGATCAAAACCATTATGGAATGGACCGTCCCAAAGAATGTTGCTGATATTAGGTCATTCGTGGGTTTTGTTGGGTACTACCATTGATTCATCGAAGGATTTTCAAAAATCACTTTCCCAATGACTTCATTACAGTAGAAGGGATGCACTATCTGATGGACAACTAAATGTTAGCAAAGCTTTGAAATACTAAAACACCTACTTACCATTGCACCCATGTTAAAGGTAGCAGATTTGAAAAAGTCTTTCGTGGCTTGCATGGATGCTATTAAAGAAGTTGTTGATGGAGTGCTGACACAGGAGGGAAAAGTCATTGCCTACAAATCACAAAAATTGAAGGTGTATGAGCAATGATATTCTTCTTACGACCTTGAATTAATAGCAATAATGCATGCACTTAAAATGTGGTGACACTACCTATTGGGGAAGAAATTTCTGCTATTAATAGATCATAGCAGCCTTACAAATTTCTTTAATCAGTTTAGCTTAAATTCTTATCAGGCCAGATGGAAATTTTTTTTACTAAATTCGATTTCAAAATGAAACATCGTAAAGGGAAGGAAAGTCGAGTGGTCAACACATTAAGTAGGAAATTGCATTGTATTTATGAGGTCCAAATCAGTCAGGTACGATCAAACATCCTTGAAATTATAAGGGAAGCCTCCCTCAAGGACCCAGAGTACACTTTTCTTTGGCAACAGAAAAAGGAAACTCAGTTAAAAGGGGAAATATCAAATTTTGAAATAAATTCAGATAAGATCCTCACCTTCAAAAATAGAATATATGTTGCTAACCAAAATTCTGTTAAACAATTGATATTGGATGAGTTCCACAGGAAACCATGTGTTGGCCACCTAGGGTACCAAAATCTTTTTTTAGCCATCAAGAAAGGTTATTTTTGGTTCGGGTTAAGGAACGATGTCACTAAATACTCGTCCAAATGTTTGGAGTGTCAGTTGGTGAAGGCGGAACATCAGCATCGCACTCGCTTGTTGGAGCCATTACCCATTCCAAAGTGGAAATGGGAGACCATATTTGTAGACTTCATCACCGACTTACCTGGCAGCAAGAAGCAGCATGACTCAGTTATGGTGTTGGTGGAGAAATTGAGAAAAACCAATCACTTCATACCAGTGAAATCCATGTACAAAACCGTGGAAATTGCAAACATATTTATGAGGGGAATTTTTCGTTTGCAATGAATACCCAGGGTGGTAATTTTGGATAGGGATGTAAAATTTACATCCACATTCTAGAAAACCCTCTTTTGAAGATTGGGTAGCCATATCCAATTTAGTATAGCTTACCATCCTCAAATGGACGGACAAACTGAATGAGTGAATCAAGTGTTGGACTACAAGTTACGTATGTTTGTGATGCAACAACCACATAAGTGGGAAGACTATCTCCACCTAGTGGAATTTTCTTATAATAATGGGAATCATGAGTCACTGGGCATCAGCCCCTTTGAGGTGTTATATGGGAGAGGGTGCAAGGTGCCCATAGGTTGGAATAGTCGAGTTAATAAGCTAGCCTTGGGCCCTGACATTTTAGCAGAAATGGAAGAGATGGTTAAGAATGTTTGACAAAATCTAATGGCTGCCCAAGAGAGACAGAAGAAGTACACGAATAAAAAGAGGACATACAAAGAGTTTCAGCTAGGGTATTATTTATACCTAAGAGTAAAGCCCAAAAACTACCTTACAATGGAGGGGTTGTGCCAAGTTAGCACCCCGGTACTGTGGACCCTTTCAAGTCTTGGAACGGATTGGACTGGTAGCATATAAGCTTGCATTACCAAGCCATATCTGGGTCCACAATGTTTTCCATGTTTCCTTGCTAAACAAATATGTGTACAACCCTCAACATATAATTAGCTGGGAAAATATCCAGGTAATTAGTTAAGTAAAATACATAACTTTTGGATAAATTGTTTTGAGGAAGTTATGATTGTGAATTGTTTTTGTTCAGGTTGAACTGGAAGGAGAATTTATGGTAGAACCTCTTCATATTCTTGATCGAATATAAACCACTTTGCAGAAGTGAGACATAACCCAGGTTAAAGTGCAGTGGAAGCACTTTGGCCCGAATGAGGCCACCTGGGAAGAAGAGGAATTTATGTGGAAAGCCTATTTAAAATTATTATCTTAAATAAAAAAGAACACCAAGGACGGTGTTCCTCATAAGGCGGGGGGAGATGTAACACCCCAAGCTGCATAAACAATTACTGTTGTTACTAAGTTTTATTTTACTTTTTACTGCATTAATTCTCTTACTTTATGTTGTTAAGATGATAAATGACTGAGGCTAGAAGGTCAGTATGTATTTTATTACCTAATTAATGGATAATAAGGAGTTAAGGTGCTTTAACAAAAAATCATTTGAAAGAGTTAAAAGAAAAAATTACTCACCTTCCCCTGGGGAGGAATATAGATGGGGAAGCAGTCTAGAAAGAGGGGACATCTTGGAGGTGGGTGAAATAAACCAATGGGAAAATACTCAAATACAGTCTGCAAGGTACAGGACTTGAGGCTGGATAGTGATTCCTGAGGCCCAAGGTACCCAACTGTAGTTGGACTCATCTTAACTGTGACGAGAAGAAAGTGCTTGGGGGAGAGTCTGGACATGATTTCTAGAGTTGCGGTTGGGTGGCGAGACTTTCCAAACATCATCAGAGTTGCATGATTATAAGTGTTTTAACAAATAAGTCACTCAAATCTATATTTAGGAAATGTTGGTCATATATAAAAAATATTAGCTAAATCACATAACTAATTAATGATGAAAATCTCATAGAAGTGCATTTAGGACAGAGAACAGAAATGAATTACTTACATTCAAAAGAATAGATAGTAAATTTTTATAGACAAGTAATGCATGGCGTAGTTATTTTACTGTAACAAATAGATGCCTACAAGCCCTTGAAATTGTTAAAAATAAACTTTTATGATAGCAAGTTCAGAATCTTGAATTGATTGATAATAATCAAAAGTAGAAACAAATAACAGAAAGTGATCATTCCCGAAGAGCTAGAAATCACTATCTATTCATTCTACTATTACCTTTAAAAGAAAGATAGAAAAGGCCCTTTACCAATCATTACAGAATACAAGTAGAAAACAATATGGAATATATCAGTTTAGGGAAAAAAAATCATTCTTTTAAAGGATAGACATAAATAGAGTTATTCAATCTCAAAGGAAAATTGTAACTTTAAAACTTAAATTAAGTCCATAGTGGCAAAACTGGCTCAACGGCCTGAGAATGTCATAATCATTAAATAACCCAAACTGTCGAGTCTAGAAACTTCACAGGAATCATTTATAAATAGATATCCATTGTTCAAAATGTTCTTTCAGAGAAAAATGCCAAGGTTAACCCTTGGTCGAATCACATAGAAAGCAGTTCAGAACCAATGTTAACATCCTGCACAAAACATAACCCATGAACATGGTCACCCAAATAAAAGTCTGGTTCACTGAAATTCAGCATATGGCCTCTGTCTAGAAAACAATTCTTTCACAGAATGAGTTACCATATGAATATCCATTAACATCGAATGAACCAGGGAGGCTTTTCCGACTTGTAAATAGAAATGAAGGTCCATAAGCTCTTAAAAATATGAATAACTTTGTCCTAACCTCGCAAATAGCAAATCGGATGTAGTATGATACGTATGATACTTGCAACCAAATGACAACAGCCTCAAAATTCGATAAGAGTCTAAACCTACTATTAAACAAATTCTAAAGGGATGCCAAGAAGGCAGTAATCATACCTAAGACTGGAGAACTCTAGTAGATGGTGGTATGCCTTTAATCTAGTAAGATGAATTAGTTAACTGAACTGTGGAAAAGAATCTGTAAGTAACCAATGAAAGAGAGCTAGGGAAGATATAAAAAAATAGCACTCAGCTTCCAGAAGTCGACTTTATTTCTGGCTACCTTTCATGCGATCAGAAAGCCATAGAGCCATCCCTGGACAGTGGGAGAAGTCAGTTAGACAGCGAACTAGAGGGAATACTGAAGCAAAACCCGACCTCATACGGCGTAGAAAACTTAAACAACAAAGGGTTGAGTGGTTCAGGATACCTTTTGGTGAGGGCATGTCGAAACCCTCCATTTCACGCAACAGAAATGGTCATGAACTGACCTGGAGTCATCAAGGGCGAACTTCATTACAGAGCAACGAAAATGAAAAGCCATCAACAACAAATGACACCACAGCTGGTCGGACACGAGAGAGTCGGTTAGATGGTAAAACTTTAACCCCTCCCCACCATCGAATTGCCCTCCAAAGATCAACAAGAGTAGAATGGGCTAGTTGTCATGGGTGAACCCAACCCTCCAATGGACACATGCAACAGGATCAATCATACTTATGCCGCCTGTAGCAGAGTATAGGTAACATTTAACTAAGGTCCAATCATGGACATCAACATCCATTGGGAGCCATGTGAAGAATAATTGCAAGCCGGCGTAAACCTTGTAAAATGTGTTACAATAATTATAATCAATCAAACCAGATCAGTTATAAGGGCGCCATCAATGATAACTCAACCATTGTTAGGTTTAAATAAATAAATAAATAATATATATATATATATATATAATATATATATATATATATATATATATATATATATATATATATATATATATTATATATGTTTATTTCCGTAAATTGTTTGATTGTATTGTTACACAATACAACCATTTTCTTCTTGGTCCTTGTTATGTATTATAGTAACTACTTTGTCGTTCACAGGCTCACCACCATTCCCAAACCTACCATTGTCGATGTATTATCCATATTGTCCATTTTTGCAGCTTGGAAGGAACTGGATGTGATGGCTATAACATCTTGGGAAAGCAAATTGTTTGTAATCCTTTAGTCGAATCGAAGCCATTAAATGTCTAGACTCTGCTATGATCTAATTTACAATACATATGTTATTCCGCTAGATAGCGAAATCTAGCACCACAGCAAGCGAGTCATCAACAATGATGGTTGACAACCATTCTAGTTCCTCCAAGGCAACATCCAACATGTTTAGACACAATCAACACACACACTAAGTAACATGAGAGCTCTCGCAGGTACAACAATGACAACAAGAAGACCTAGAGACTTACTACAACAATAAGGTGTATAGACTTACTAGCATGTTGATCTGGCTTGAAAACAGGGATGTAGTGCCACTGTTGTCTACTTTAACCACATTAAACATTAGGCATGAAACCTTGTTGCAAGTGGCAGTCACTTTAGTATCCGTGATAGATGAGGCACCAGAGTTCTGTTTGGAGAACACTGACTCTAGCTGACCTATTTCCCCATGACTTTCACCAGCGCCACCTATTGTTGTGACAATATATTTGCTATAAAAGTTGAGCAAGTTGTCAATTTGAAACTCCTCCCCTCCCCCATTACTCTATATAACCTCCTAACTACTCCCACTAGCATAACATTCCATCCCCAATTCGAAACTAATAAAGCTCAAAATAGCTCTAGACTGACATGAAAACAAGCCAGGCAAAACACATTACAAAAGCACACACAAAGCAGGGTACAACCGAGACATTTGTTGTATGCAAGTGTTGGTGAGGGAGGAATTGAATTGTTGATGGCAAGGTGGTGTGAGAGAGAGAATGAATTTCATGCAACAAAGCACGATCACTCCTTCGTGTTATGGGCCACTTGACGAGACACAATTTTGGTAATATGATTGTTACCACAACTTCCAAGTAATGTAAGTTTTGTTGCGTAATAGAGTTTAAAAAATGTTATTGATATCTGACCAACTCCAATTTTAAGAAATAGGAATCCATACCCACTCAAGTTATTAAGAAGGACAAAGGCCATGTCCCGAGGCCCAGGCGGGTAATTCAATGCTTTCCAACTCGAAAGATATATTGATTAGGATTTCTCATTCTCTACGATAAAAATGGCCCCTCCACAACATAAGTCACTTAGGAAGGTTATTTTTTATTACTTAATTTAATTCTGACAAAGCGTGTGAGTTACATAATTATAATCTCAAGTTCAACTATTTATCACCCATCTCCATCCATTACTTGTTCGGTTAGTGGTGTTGTTCACTCAATTTCCTTAGCTCATGTTCCCTTCTACCTCTACTCGTCATTGAAATATAAAATTTGAAATATAAAATTCTTTGTTTATGTTTCAATATATATTAAATCAATCTCATTACATGTTATTCTCATAGTGATATTTTAATTATAATTGTTAATTTAAATAGTGAAGTAGGAAATTTAAAACCATATTTTTATATAAATTTTAGTTTAAACTCTAATAATGATGAAGTATGAAGGTTAATGCTTGGTTTTTAAAAATACAATAGGTTATTGCTAAAGTATGGGACTAATAATTATTTAGTAATATTATTATATATGTGGTTTTTTTAAATAAATGCTAATTTAAACATAATTGAGGTGAGGTTAATAAATAGTTCTAATGATATAATATTTTCAAATTAAAATTAATTTTAATGATATAATATTTTCAAAATAAACTAATTTTAATAATATTATTGTTTTCATTTATACATAATTTTTTATATAAAATTTCACTTAATTTTAATGTTAATGTATTAAAATTGATAATTAGTTTTAATAATATAAATATTTTAGAATTGAAATATTAAAAGTAATAATTATTTTAATAATCATATTTCTCATACAAGAATTAATTTATAATTATAATTATTAATTTCTTTTCTTTTATTTAATTTTTTTTATTTGAATTTCCCATCATCAAAACAATTTAAATTATAAAGTAAGTAGTGTAAACTTTTATTCCTATACTTAATGTAGTTTTGTGTATAATTAATTGGTTTTTATTTTACATATTTACTCTGTAGGGAATTTCTATTCTTGAATTATTAAGATATAAACACTTATTAATTTAAGCTATTTTAATTTATATGTTTATTGTACAGTGATAATTTATCTAAATTTTAGTATTGATATTTGTTTTTTATATAAAATTTTTAATTAAATTAAATTGTTAATTTAATTTTAATCTATAACCAAGCATGAGAGTAATGTATGATTTCTATGTACTTGTGGAATTGACATATATTCTTTTTAAAATTTAAAAGATAAATAAATACTTAATTAATGAGAAAACAAAAACTCAAAGTAATTAAAATACATATCTTAAAAGTTTAAAAATAAAAACTTTAAAAGATAAAAAAAAATAAAGTATTTATATACACACATATATATATAAAGTTTTCTCAAATAATTTTTGAAATTATCTTTTTTATAACATTTATTCTATTTCTAAATTTTCAGTGATTTAAAATCTTTCCAAATCTTCTCAATTGGAATGGATTGGCTAGTTTAAAACATTTTCATGGTTTATCTTTTTATCTCAGAGAAGAATGTGGAAATATCATACAAAGCCCTATCACTTATGACTTTTCCTTCACTTTTCCAATTTCATAGTCGTTTACTACTTTTGCCTGCCCCTTAGACCATTTTACTATTAAGTGAGTTGTTACTTCTCCATTTTATTTGGTTCTCTTTGTGTAACTTGCTTAGATACTATTTGTAAAATCCTTTTGAAATAATTAAGGATAGTTATTTATTCGGACTCCAAATCAATTTTGGATTATATTGAACACTATTCATATATTTAGCTTGATTATCACCTTCCACATTCCCCACTCTTCCTATCGACATTCCTTTGCACTTCTAGGTGCAATTGCTAGTTGTTATTTATTGTGATAAGATACGTCTCTCTTCAGGGACAATTGGTTCGTCATGGCTTTTGAGATTTTCCCGTGGACTTACACTTGGCAAAGTTTCCTCAAATAGTTTTTCAAATTATCTTTTCTATAACATTTTTTCAAATTATCTTTTCTATAACTTTTTTTCTATTAAAAATAAGAATTTTATATTTATTTTATTAGAAATAAGAGTTTTAAATATTCAAAGATTTAAGATCTTTTCATTTCGAATAAATTGGCTAGTTTAAAACATTTTCATTCTTTATATTTCTATCTAAAAAATGTGGAAAGATCATACAAAACCCTATCACCTACGGCCTATCTCTCACTTTACCAATTTCCTCGCCGTCCATTTACTACTTTTCCATGCCCCTTAAATCATTTTACTATTAAATGAGTTGTTGCTTCTCCATTTTATTTGGTTCTCTCTATGTAACTTGCTTAAACCATATGTGTAAAAATCTTTGTGAAATAATTAAAAATAGTTATTTTATTTAAACTCATAATCAAATTTAGATTATATTGAACATCATTCATATATTTAACTTGATACTTGCCTTCCACATTCCCCGCTCTGCGTATCGACATTCCATGCAATTGCTAATTGTTATTCATTGTGATAAGATATGTGTCCCTTCAGGGACAACTCGGGTTGTCATGGCTTTTGAGATTTTCCCGAGGCATGGGTGGACTTACACTTGCAAATCTCCCACTATCGATCTACTAGAGCTTGGATCAAAGAGTCCTGCAGATTCATCTAGGGTTATGGTAAATACCCAGTTTTCTCTTTCATACCATCGGTCATTTGCGCGCGACTTCCGAGCAGCGGAGCTAGGGGACAAAGTTTGGCTGCACATACGCCCTCTCATCACTTGCAAGAAGGTAAGTGGGGTTTTCCTTTTGTATACGGTTCCAGAGTGTACATCTTACAGCTTCTTACCTTCACATTTTTTAATAACTTAATCTATCTCATTTCAGAGTCAAATATGGGCGAATGCAATGGTGGTGATTCTAGTCGGACTTCATGATTTTGGGGTTTGAAACTGAGGGTAAGGGAACACCTTACTCTTTTTTTGGCTTATTATTCACATCGCTAGATATACTAATAATGTTTTGGCTAACCCTTACAAAGTCCCTCTTTTGGCAATGAATTCTCCGAGGCAATGGCTCAGGTACTTTCCACGGTGTTTTATGTATAAGATTTCTTGGGTTTTATCTTTTCAGCAATTTAACTCGTTTTTAACCTGAGTGCAGGTATGTACATTTAACTCTTCATTTCCGCTACAATATAAATTTTTGGCTTCTACGATGGGATACCTTTCGCGCCTCTTCAAGGTTCTTTGTTCTTCCAGGTCACTTTTCCGGACTACCCACCTTCAGTTTCAATTGGTATCTGAGTTATATTCGATAATTTTGTAATTAAATTGTAACTGGCCTTGCGGCCCTGCTGAATATTTTTCTAGAAGGGGCGGATTTTATACTTATCTGGGATATTCTGGGCAGAGCCGTGTTATGGCATAAGAATGTCTATTATTAGTCCTTGCCCTCCGGCCTGGCAGGGACTATAGCAATTGGTTTTGGTCAGTTGCTATTAGTTCGGCGCGAGAATCCATACAAAACGGAATTCATTAACCTAAGTTTCATGTTTATATTCCATAAATCACTTTTTTCTTACCAATACGAAATTCCCGCCGCTATTTCGACCACTAAGAATTTTAACCATCTTATTTGGCCTCATATCGAGGCCAGGATCTGGGAAAACTGAGGATAAATCTTCATTTAACTTATGCATTCAATGAATTTTCTGAACATGGAAACTAATGCTAGCATTACATTAGCATTAATTCGCTAACATTAAATGTTAACGTGATATATCAGTGAACGAATTAGAAACTAGTTTATAAGTAGCTCAGCTCAAGTTGCCAACACATGGTCCATGCTTGCTTCGTGCTTTGGTGTCTGTCTGCATGTTTATTCGGTGTTTGCATGAGAATCCCAATCCCAGGTCTCTGCCTTCATAACTCACTGCCTACATGCTCTGCGCTCCCACAGACGAACTACAGTGTGAAGCAGCAGAGCTGCAGTTGCGCTGCTATCAATCCTCTGAAGCTCTAAGCTGAAATAAACCAAATTCGCTGAACATCTGGGTGTAATACTCGGCGGTACACTTGGATTTATTGCTGCCATACTGATTCTGAAGCGGAATGGTTTCTTTTGTACACTTTGATTTATTGCTGCCATACTGATTCTGAAGCAGAATGGTTTCTTTTGTCGCAAACGTCTGGAACAGTATTCTACAATCAGAGGTCCTGAAACTGCAGCTACACATTCAGGTGACAAAGGAGAATTTATATTCCCGCTATACCTATCGAATTCGGAATTCGAATAATTTTGAAATGCGTTGATGTGCAGGGGGTTTTACCTGATGGCAGACAGGTTGCAGTAAAACGATTGTATGCATACCTTGGCTTCTTGTGCTCAGCATAGAAATCAGCTTCAGTTCCAACTCTCTGTCTTCTGCTCAAACCTTGTATTTGGCTTTTTAGCAGACAATGCTTCACATTCATCAGCCTTACGCTTCTTGGAATCCCTTTTCTGTCGATGTTTTTCTGGAAGACAGAAACGCAAATATGTATTAACACGATTTCTCATCCAAACAAATAACACCCCTGCGATTATATTCTCTGTTAGTATCCGTTTAGGGGCATTCCACTACTAAATATGATTTTATGAACTATAATACCTTCGTTGGACTTCTGAATGTATGGTTTTGCAATGCTTTGAACCGATTCCTTATCTTCATTAGTCAGGTTATCCCATCCAGGTATCTTCTCCATTGAACTAGTCCACAAGCCCCTGCGCACAAAGCATTTGGCATGATGCCAGGCTGGTGCTTCCCAACGTTTCTTGGACTGATCTGCTATTGGCATGGATGAAATGCGGACCTGCACCGCCCTCAAGTAAATTAGCGATAGAGTAACCAACCCAGCCAGCCCTCTGTTAGCGGCCCCAGTTGATCATATGGAAAATGAGAATAATTTTGAATTGCGTTGATGTGCAGGGGGTTTTACCTGATGGCAGACAGGTTGCAGTATCGCCATAGAAGTATCGCCATAGCCTTCATTACAATTGTTTCAGCGTGAAATGGAGCCCTGCAAAATATCAGCCGCGGCTACTTACATTGCTCTTCTTCTGTTGTTTTTTTCAGGAGTCTCTGTTTTTGCTGCAGACGAAGAAATCATGTCAGCTCCCAGTCCCAATCCCAGTCCGGGCATGGAAGCCGGTGCAGCCTCTCTGGCATACGCTCCCTCTATCGTCGCGACACTTTTAGGATGCATCATCTCTTTTTTACTTCATTGAAATTCTGTGTAATCAACTTCAGTTAAAAAATGTTAGGAGGACGATGGCTTTTAGGCAAGAAGAAGGCCATATTTTCAAGCTGTGGAGACTCTGTACCTAAGGCATATGGTGTAGAACTGAACTGAGAGATGGTTGTTCTCCAGATGCCTCCACTGGAAGCATTCAAAGAGCCACCTGTAGTCCATGCAAGTAGGCTCAACAAAAGTGGGGCTGGTTGTGCTGGACTAGCGTGTTACATAAATTAATCAAAAACTTTATTCTATCTATGTTTTGATTGCTTTTTAAAATACATATTACGAGCTTATCTAAGTTTTCGGTATTGTTTATAACTTACGTTGTTTTATATTACATTAGAATATTTCCACGGACGGCATATCTATATGAAAAAAGGAAATATTCAGAACGAAGTCCTTCATTGAATAAAAATTAAAATACCCAGCAAGAATATGGTAGTCTACAAAAGCAAAAACAAGAAGAAAACTATGTTCGATAAAGAATTTCAGATCAAGTGGGATATAATAACTGTTTTTACATCAAAATCAGAAGAGAGCACAAAATATAACTCACCCAAATTTTCTGAGAGAAATAACTGCTTCTGGAAACTTTGTATTTTGTAACAGAGACCTGTCAGAAAATAGAGGCAAAACTGAAGCTCGAAGGTTGCTCTGGGAAGCCCAGTTCTCCATGTTATATAGTGTTGTTTTTTGCTGCCGGTTTGCGATGCAAAATGTCATCAACTTCTCGATTTCCCAGTTAATCCAGAGCCTCAGATTCACTCTCGCAATCAACCCTTCACTGTGATTCTACCTCTATTCCATTTGTCTACGGTCCCCAAAAGAAAATCTCCCCACATTGTTTGAGCTTTGTTGTGCGAATGTTAAAAAAAATGTCTCCGCTCTTCCCACTATTTAAGAAATTCCCTGGAATAAATAATCTTTTTTTCCCTTATGCGGTCGTTGCCCTTTAAAAAAATATTCAGAACCATTAATAGACGGCCTTGAAAAATATCCAAAGGTATTATAATATTTTCATATTTATTATAGCTGAGAACCACCAAATTGATGTTGATGTGTTAAGACTGTAGTAATGACAATTGGCCGAACGTCTTTGAAAAACGCTTCAATCCTTCTGCTTAGGTTTGTGCATTGTTCCTACTTTGTCCTCCTGCCCCACAAGAATCTTTCATTCAATTATTTACAAGCAAGAAATATTGCTCTGGATCTCATTCATCTGTTTACAAGCAATCGATATTGCTCTGGATATCACTCAACTATTTACAAGCAATCAATATTGCTCTGGATCAAAGTTATATCTGAGCAAGGAAGATTTTTCCACTGAGATGTTCATCGAATAGGTCTGCAAAATGTCTAACACTAACACAAGCTTAAGACAAGGGCATAACACGCTAGCACTACACCTTCGAAGAAATTTAAAACACAGTGGCACAAGAGACAAGCAAGAGCAATACTACTGTCATTGAAGCTCACATTAACATCTCCTCACCATCAATGAGTTTCATGAATGTTCAGTAGAATTTTTAGGATTCCAGCGGAATGCATGTATGGGCATTATTCGGAAGGCTTTAGCATATAAACAATTATGTACCTCCAGAGCCGGAATTGAAAAATTCAAATCGATTGAAGCATAATATAGTATAATATTTCAATTATTTCTATCTCGCAGAACCCCTCTATTGCCTCTGATAAATTCCTCCTCCTTGCATCTTACGGCACTGTGACTCGTAGACTGGAGACTTCACATATGTCTTCAACTGCAGTTATAACGCCTCCACTCTACACGAGGACTAGCCGGCGGGGCAGCTAGTGCCCATGCAGCTCGCCGGCTTAGGGCAGGGACTAGCTACCCCGCAGCACCTCTTGTTCTGTTTATAAGTTGTGGTAGAATGCTCGCTTAAGATGATAATTGTTTTGTTATAAAATTTCTTAAGGTAATCTCGTAAGTCCACACCTGTGTTAACTGACTTCATACAATTATATCCGGTTACTGATAACTAACAAGCAAGTTTTACTTCCCTACAGGTGAGGAATTTTTTCAAAATCAAGGGTTTAGAGGTTACAGCCCCTATGAAATCTTCTAGGATTTTCTTTTAATCCCATATACTTTCTTTCCAGAGGGGATCGTCATATTTTTGGCTTATGATGTTACTCAGATAGTCTTGCAATCTGAGCGAGTCAGTGCTGACCCAAATGACCTTATATGGCTAATGTTAAATTTAGATACAATGGAATGTTATCCCGTTATATATAATCAAATAAAATTAATTATGAACTAATTAGTAACAATTATATAATTTTTTATTGACAGAAATCTATTTTCTTAATGATTCTAATGAGAAGAAATTGTTGCATTTTCTATGTAACTAACTAAATTGGTTATACTTTTAATATACTTTTATTAATTTTTATTTTTTCATATACCATTAATATTATAATATTAATATTTACATCTTTAAATGTGATTAAATAAAATTAATTATAAATTAATTAACTCATTGGTAACAACTATATTCTTTCTCAGTAATTCTTTGATGACTTGAATCTATTTTCCTAATGGTTTTAATTAGGAGAAATGGTTACATTAATTAACGAACTAAATTAGTTATTCTTTTAATAAACCTTTATTAACTCTTATTATTTCATATTCCATTAATATTATAATTTTTTATATAATTAGTAATTAAATACAATAAATTACTTTTATTCAATTATTGTAATAAATATAACATAACTCACTTATAAATTAACAAATTTATTTCTCCCTGTTTTTATTTTTTGGTCTAGTCCAATGGAATATAGTCGTTTCCTAGTCTATCATAGTTGTTTCCTAGTCAAATATAACCTTTGCATGATCTACTCTCTCTATTTAACATGCAACGATGATCTGATTCTTCAACTTTTCCTAATGATGAAGCACACTTGTTGGTTCGAAACACGTTTCCTAGTCTATCATAGTTGTTTCCTAGTCAAATATAACCTTTGCATGATCTACTCTCTCTATTTAACATGCAGCAATGATCTGATTCTTCAACTTGTCCTAATGATGAAGCACACTTGTTGGTTCGAAACACGTTGACAAGTGATTGATGATGTAATTTTGACCTAAACCCCTCTCATAAACTGTTATGGATCACAAAAGCCTAAATTCAACAACAATAAAATCCTTTTTATAAATTCCTTCCTCTGCTAAACATGAAAAAATTTCACCTATATGTATTTTGTAAATATTTTTTTGAACACTTTACAACTTATGGTAATTTTGGACTCTTCTGTGATAGCTTTCATTACAATGAAGTATGTTTTCCAATTCCGGTTTGGAGAAGAATTTTTGGGCTGAAGCAGTCAGTACCGCTTGCTACCTCATAAATAGATTTCCAACTACAGATTTGGATTGCAGTATCCCTGAAGAAGTTTGGACTGGTAAGAATTTGAATTATTCTCACTTGAAAATGTTTGGATGTGAAGCATTCATACATACCCCCAAAGAAAATAGAACTAAGTTAGATGATAAATCTATGAAATGCATTTTTTTGGAATATGCGGATGAAGATCTTGGTTATCGTCTATGGGATCCAGTCAACCATAAAATTATTAGAAGCAGGGACGTTATATTTAATGAGTCAGAAATGTTCAAGAGGACTGTAGGTGAATTAGAGGTCAAGAAGTTTATTGACAGGTTTGAAGAGCAACAAGAAAACATACTACCAATACAAGAAAATGAATAGCAAATTCAGGAGCATGAAGAAAAAAAAATGGAAAATAATGAACAACAAAAAGATTCGAAGGCGGGTTGGGAGAGATCCAAGGATCGATCCTCGGTGGGTAGTTTTACTGAAGCGGCTCCAGATGGCGCCGAGGCAGTAGCCTGGTGCTCGCCGGCTAAGTATCAACGGATCGAAATTGTCTGCAAGAGCGAGGGAATTCAGATCGACCGGATAGGATGACAGGATCAGGAATCGAACACGTCAGTTGTTGAAAGAGAGGATCCCCTTAGAGAGATCTAGATCAAGGAAGTCACCCCAGGCGAGGGTTTCAAGGATTCATCTCAGAATTTAAATGCAGTTAAACTTGGAAAGAAAGCAACAAAGAAACAAAAAAAAGATACCTGCAATTGAGAGAAGATGGGTCAGAATAGCAGCAACAATAAAAAATAAAAAATAAAAAATTAATGTAGTCAAAATTATTGCATGTAAATGTGCACACTACTATAAGACCTGGTAAGGCACTGTTAAATTAACAGTGCACAGGGAAAAACAAAGGCAGACTCTGCAATACAATCATACACAAAAGACACAGTGATTTAACGTGGTTCACCCAACCAATCTGGGCTACGTCCACCAAACATAGGCATTGGCAATCTTTATTATCAAACAAGAGATTACAAAAAATAATCAATTTCCTCACAAACTCTCACTCACCAATATTTGTACGGGCATGTATTTTATAGCCAAGGGAATCTAACTGACTCATAAATCCTCTCACAACAAATATAGGATACATTAACTCTTTCCCAACTATTTGAAGCTAATATAGCAACAAATCCTATTGTTGTCACACATTAGAGATTTTTGCCTACTTTGTGAAACATAAAATCTCAATAATCTCCACCTTGACAACAATTAGCTTGATACCCTGTTTGTTTATTATTTTATCTTTTCTGTAAGCCAAGAGAAGCCAAACACCAGCGTAGCTTCTCTAACAAAACTGGTTTCGTGAACATGTCTACACAATTCTCATTTGTATGCACCTTTTCAAGAGAGACTCCCCTTTCAGTGATAACATGTCTTACAAAATGGTACTTGATCAGTATATGCTTTGATTTACTATGATAGGCCGGATTCTTAGCCAAATGTATTGCACTTTGACTATCACAAAATAACTTGATGTTGTCCTGCAACCTACCAAATTCACCAAACAAACCTTTCAACCAAATCACTTCTTTGCAAGCATGAGAAGCAACAATGTATTCTGCCACAGTAGTGGATAAAGCAACAATGTTCTGTAGCTTTGACATCCAACTAATAGCTCCACCTGCAAGAGTAAAGACATACCCTGAAGTTGACCTTCTCTTATCCAAATCACCTACAAAATCAAAATCAACATACCCACAAACAAATTCACTACTCTTATTGTAAATGATACAATAACTACTTGTGCCTCTCAAATACTAAAGCACCCATTTCACTGCTGACCAGTGTTCTTTACCCGGATTTGCCATATACCTACTAACAAGCCCAACTGCATGTGCAATATCTGGTCGAGTACAAACCATCGCATACATTAAACACCCTACTACATTGGCATATGGAATTCGAGACATATAGTCCTTTTCTTCATCTGTATTAGGACATAAACTCGAAGAAAGCTTGAAATGGGAAGCGAAAGGGACTGACACATGCTTCACATTGTTCATACCAAATCTCAAAGGTATTTTCTCAATATACTTCTGTTGTGATAGCCATAGCTTACCATTGCTCCTGTCTCTGAAAATCTCCATACCCAAAATCTATCTTGCTGCTCCTAGATCTTTAATATCAAATGTCCTTGCCATCTGAGCCTTCAACATGTTGATTTATTCTATGCTTTTTCTTGCTAAAATCATATCGTCAACATACAATACTAAGATAATGAATATGCCATTATTTAATTGCTTAAAATAAACACAATGATCATATTCACTTCTAGCATATTTCTGACTCAACATGAAAGAATCAAACTTCTTATACCACTGCTGAGACGAATGCTTCAGGCCATATAATGACTTCTTGAGCCTGCAGAGAAATTTCTCATTGTGATGCTGAACAAACCCTTTCGGTTGTTCCATATAAATTTCCTCATCTAAGTCTCCATGTAGAAATGCAGTCTTAACATCTAATTGTTTCAACTCTAAATCAAGCAAAGCCACTAATGCTAACACAATTCTAATTGAAACTATTTTAACCACTGGTGAAAAAATCTCATGAAAGTCAATGCCAGATTTTTGAGAAAACCCTTTTGCAACCAGCCTCGCTTTGTACCTGTCTTCCGTATCATTCACACCCCGTTTCAGCTTGAAACCCATTTACACCCCACAGTTTTCCTGTCTTTCAGAAGCTAAACCAGATCCCATGTGTCATTCTTACCTAAGGCCATCATTTCGTCCTTCATGGCTGCTTTCCACTTGTCACTTTTCGAACCTTCTATTGCTTCCTAATAGCACATAGGTTCATCGTCATTAGCAGTAAATGCAACTGAAGTAACATAATCATCATACCTTCTCGGTGACAATTTGATTCTTGTCGACCTCCTTAAGGATGTTTCTCGCGCTTCCTCAATTGGCTGACTACCATCTGTAGGAACTTCTTGATGATTAGTATCTGAGACCTGTTCATGATCTATACCTGAACCCTGTTCATGTTCTGATTCTGAAACGTGTTCATGACTAGTATCTGAACTATGGTCATCATGACTATCATTAGAAATGCTATCAAACTAAATGTGCTGAAAATCAGATACATCATCTTGTTTCAATCTACTATCTACATCTAACTGTACAAGAGAGGATTAATTAAACTTTACATCTCTGTTGATGATGATTTTGCAGGTAGTAGGATCCCACAATCTATATCCCTTTGTTCCAACACCATACCCAAAAAAGATATACCTTTTAGACTTTGGATCTAATTTAGTTCGTTGATGTTTAGGCACTAGAGCATATGCATCACAACCAAACACTCTGAGGTTAGAATAGTCACAAGGGTGGCCTTTCCATACCTCTTGAGGAGTCTTGCAGCCTATCGCCGTTGATGGAGATCGGTTTATCACATAACAAGTTGTTGCCACCGCTTCCGTCCACAACTCCTTTTGCAACCTAGGGTTACTCAACATACTCCTTGCTCTCTCTAGAAGAGTCCTATTCATGCGTTCAGCAACTCCATTTTGCCGAGGAGTATAAATCGTGGTCTTATGTCTCTCGATCCCTACATCCTTGCAATAGCTGTCAAACTCCTTGGAAGTAAAATCTCCACTATTGTCAGTTCTTAAACATTTTATTGTTCTACCAGCGCTGTTTTCTACCAACGCTCTAAACTACTTGAAAACTGTAAAAACATCAAACTTCCTTTTCAACATGTATACCCACACTTTCCTAGAAAAGTCATCAATAAACGATACAAAATATGACGAGCCACCATATGAGGTTGTAGGGGTTGGACCCCAGACATCTGAATGGATATAGTCAAGTATTCCTTTACTAGTATGTTTCCCTGTTTTAAACTTTTGTTTACTTTGTTTTCCAAACAGACAATGCTTACAGGAATCTAACTTTCCAGACTTTAGATTTGGCAGTAACATGTGATCAGCCAAAATTTTTAACCCTCTTTCACTCATATGCCCCAATCTTTGATGCCATAAGTGAATGGAATTACTGTCATGTTCAGACACCGTAGACACATAATCTGACCCTTTACCTCCTTCTAACTGAAATAGATTTCCTATCTTCTTAGCTTTCATAACTAGTAAAATACCTTTGTAAATTTTCATTACTCTAGCTTGAATTACAGTTTTATATCCATTTGAATTAAGTGCTCCTAATAAAATCAATTTTTTCCATAAATCTAGTACATGCCTCACATCAGTTAACATTTTAGTTGTCCCATCAAACATTTGCAGTTGTATACTCCTAGTCCCCACAATATTACATGTTACATCATTACCCATGTACACAACTCCATCATTAATTGATTTATATGTCTTAAACCATTCTTTATGAATAAACATGTGGTTTGATGCACCGGAATCTAACAACCAATGTTGATCATGATTTGACACATTAACTGATATTACTTCATCACCCATACCTGAACCAGATGCCGAACCTGTATCTGTCGTATTTGCCTCCTTCTTCTTTGTCGAAGAATCTGCTTTAGAATTTTGTTGTTGTCGCTTCCATCAGTCCTTCTTTAAAATGCCCCGATTTGCCACAAAACCAACACTTTACCTTACTCTTCTTCCCTTTCGACTTTGAACATGAGTCGCTCGGCCTACTGGAGCGTCTTTCTTTTGAATGACCTCTAACCATCATAGCTTCAGATGTAGAGGTTTCTGAATGCGACCTTCTCCTTGTTTCTTCCAATAATAAAGATGCAACTACATCATCAAACTCAATAGTTTCTGATAAACTAAGACTTATAGAAGTAACAAAATGATCCCATGACTCGGGCAACGAGCACAATAAAGTAATAGCTTTATCCTCGGATTGAATTTTTACTTCTATACTTTGTAATTGCACCAAAAGAGTATTAAAATAATTTAAATGATCAGCAATCGATGTACCTTCCTTCATTCGCAAATTGTACAACTATCACTTCAGGAGAATCCTATTGGTTAAGGATTTGGTCATGTACAGTTTCTGCAGTTTTGTCCACAAACCAGCAACTGTTGTCTCCGACACAATATTAAACAGGACATCATCAGCCAGACACAGTCGAATAGCACTTATTGCTCTTTCATCCATCTCGTCCCACTCATTATCTATGATGTTGTAAGGTTGTTTGGATTTTCCCAACAACGCCTTTGTCACACCATGTTGGACAAGCAGATCGTACATATTCACCTTCCAGATCTCGAAATTATTTTTTCTATTAAACTTCTCGATTTCAAACCGCACACTCTGAGTTTTCGCCATCTTGTATCAACTAAAAAACAATAATCTCCAAATCCAACTTTTAAATAAAAGAAGTTAATCTCAAAAAATGCCTATGCCTTACTACCTTTGCTTTAAAAAAAAAAAAAAAAATCTGCTGTTGTACTTCACAGAAAATTTCAACATCTCCGGCCCGCTATGAGACCAAAACTAGGGGCTACCTGTCTTGTATAGCCTATTTCATTTAACACGTCGCACAAAAAATTCATGAATTCCTATGGACAACCCTCTATGATATTCGATTATAGCATTGACTTATAATAGCCATCAACCTGAACAACAAAAGGACACACTTCCTTCGCAAGAGTCCCACCCGTATACACTTCCTTTGCAATAGACGGCTTAGGATTCTCAGAAATATAATGTTAAAAGCAACACTGCAATGTCCATTGTTGACTGCACGTGACTGTGTATACAGGAAAATTCCTCCATGCAGAGAATCCAGCCAGCATCTCTGGTCAGCGCGCTGGTAATACCTCCACGCAAGCGTTGGTAATACCTCCACGCAGGCTTTGATATACCTCCACGCAGGTCCACGCATTAACACGCAGGTCCACGTTACACACAGGACCTCCAATCCACAACGTTGGTAATTGAATTCTGGCTGATTCTTGTTCTGATCCGGCTTCAATTTATCATCCGATAAGGCCTATCGAATATCAGAGGAATTCTGACTAATTCTTGTTCTGATCCACAACCAAACTCCAATGCATAAACAACCAATGCACAAACCGTCTATGCCAGACTTGGGCCCGCCACTCCTCCGCTGCGCATCTCTGATACCAATTGTTAAATTAACAGTGCGCAGGGAAAAACAAAGATAGACTCAGCAATACAATCATACACAAAAGACACAGTGATTTAACGTGGTTCACCCAACCAATCTGGGCTATGTCCACCAAACATAGGCATCGGCAATCTTTATAATCAAACAGGAGATTACAAAAAATAATCAATTTCCTCACAAAATCTCACTCACCAATATCTGTACGGGCATGTATTTTATAGCCAAGAGAATCTAACTCACTCATAAATCCTCTCACAACAAATATAGGATACATTAACTCTTTCCCAACTACCTGGAGCTAATACAGCAACAAATCCTATTGTTGTCACACATTAGAGTTTTTTGCCTACTTTGTGAAACAGAAAATCTCAACAGGCATGTGTACCCCTGGGTAATCACTTGTAAAGTCTGGGTTAGACCTAGGTGATAGGGGCGATGTCGAGTTAACAATACCCCGGGTAAAAACTCTGAGGGGGGTAAGATCTAGAGTGAGCAGGGTTGTCTCACTTAGCGGGTTTGGCTAATATAGCAATAAATCCTATTGTTGTCACACATTAGAGATTTTTGCCTACTTTGTGAAACAGAAAATCTCAACAGGCATGTGTACCCCTGGGTGATAGGGGCGATGTCGAGTTAACAATACCCCGGGTAAAAACTCTGAGGGGGGTAAGATCTAGAGTGAGCAGGGTTGTCTCACTTAGCAGGTTTGGCTAATATAGCAATAAATCCTATTGTTGTCACACATTAGAGATTTTTGCCTACTTTGTGAAACAGAAAATCTCAACAGGCATGTGTACCCCTGGGTAATCACCGGTAAAGTCTGGGTTAGACCTAGGTGATAGGGGCGATGTCGGGTTAACAATACCCTCGGTAAAAACTCTGATGGGGGTAAGATCTAGAGTGAGCAGGATTGTCTCACTTAGCAGGTTTGGAGTTAGTCAAGGAACCCCAAGTCAAGTTTAAGGGTGGAATTGTTAAGTAAACTTGACCCGGATAGAGTAAAAGGAGGTTAAACAGTGATGGTTTTGGGGCACATGGTATTGTGCACCCATGGTATTTTCCCTGTGGTATTATATGTAATGATGTCTATAAAAAGTTGGAAGGAGGGCTCACTTGTCCGAATTGGCTAGGGTTTTGGCAACGGATAATGAAATTTCATTATGATCAAGTTTTTCCCATGTTTAGGGTTTGTATGTTCATGTATTTATGGTTATCGCTAGTTATTTTTATATTTATTTCTTTCAGTAATTTTCCGTAATTAATTCGCTTAAATTTCTTAACAATAAACATGTATGTTCATATATTTATGATTATAGCTGGTTATTTTTATATTTATTTCTTTGCGTGATTCTCCGTAATTAATTCGTGTTACGATGTAAATTTCTTAACAATAGCCTTAACCTTCCCGCCCTGTTTTGCTAAGAATACTATTATAGAAATCGTTTCATTCGTTTGCGGATTTTGGCCGCATTCATCATTCCTCCATTAATTCTTATCGTAATGTATATTTGTTATTATATATATATATATATATATATATTGTAAACAAAGAGAAGGCTTACACGAAAGTCTTATTCTAGATTCTAATGGTCACCAAATTTTGGTTCAAAGATTTAAGCTATTAATGTGGTTATGGTAAATGGGTTTTAAGGAAACCAAACTTATTTGCCATATTTCTTTATACAGTTTCTTCAGTTGGTAGAAATAATCTGTGTTCTGCAATCAACTCCATAAGCAATGTTCATCTTGAAAATATTTACCATTACGGAAGAATGATTACTCTAATTTACAACTAATTATTACCATAACCATTTTCATGTCCGGAAGACACGTATGCAACAACTTCTGACAGTTTTGTATTGTTTTAAAGGAAAATGTTTTGTCAATTCCGAGCATAGTTATCAAGTACGAAAAAAATTTGACTCTACTGGTTAAAATTCAATAAGGAAATATACATATTAATATTAAAAAATTGTTTTTTTCAAAAATTCAAAATATCAAAATTAGTAGTTTTGAATTCGAAGATTTCATAAAAATCGTTTTTAATCATATCTCGAAAAGAAAACTGTAAATAAAATTAGATATCAAAATTAATAGAAAGAACTCCTCCTCAAAGGAGGTGACTCCATAGAATAAGAAGTCCAAATTCTTATAACGGTAATTAATTAATATATAGTAGTGATTTCCTAATAATTAATGCTACCCTATAAAATTGAGAATATCTTTTAAAATCTTTACTTTGAAGTGAAAGTGAAATATCTTTTAAAATCTTTATTTTGCAATGAAAATTTAAATTAAAAAAATGATATTAAAATGATACCTAATAATTTTATTTCTTTTTTTCTTTTAAATTTGTTTTTTATTAAAATAGTTTTTATATCTAACATACAAATAAAAAACATATTTAACCATAAAAAACAAAGAACACGCACCATCCTCTAATGAAAGTGGTTGAAGAGGCAATGTGTAATGAAATCATTATTCAACCTCTATTTTCGAATACAGGTGGACATTATTTTGTATTTTAAGAGTTCCGGGTTCTAAACTCATCAACCTCTCTCGAAAGAAAGCCGCATTGCCTGCAAAGAATGACTAATCGGTCCCATTGAAGACGACGAATGATCGCTTTGGATTTTAACTATTGCCCTTGGGGATGTTAAGAATAAAAGTTTTTGAATCGCTATATGCTGGACGAAAATGAGGCGATGAAAATGGACGACGGCTTACTCTGAAAACTAAAAAAAATTTCTTGCGTACCGAATCGAACTTTGACGTATCAATGGCCGAATCGAACCGAACCACCGAATTTCGAATTCTTCGGCCTGATATGGCTGAATTTGGTAACTATGATTCTAAGTGGTACCACTCCTTAGGACCTACCTAATGTTTATAGATTGGTTAGTTATTAAACCCAAGACTATTCTCCTAGCTGCTGGGTAACTGATTTAGCTTGGTAGCTAGCCCTAATTTAAAGTTTTGGGTTTTCTTATCTAAAACTATACTCGATATTAATGCATCAAAGCCTTCATTTGCTAAATGTCAGTCACACTCATATATAACCAAAAATCATTTCAGAATAGTAGAAAGATAATATATCACAAATAATAGAGTAGAACACTTATCTTTTCTTAATTGTCCAGACCAACCATAAGGCAATGGGAAATAGAGTATTTCACCCAACCAATGAGAATAACCATTACGTCTATTTCTCGAGACAGTGTCTTCCCAAAAGAGTTACTTGATAGTGTCTCACAAGGTTTGTTCAAATGCATCAAGATTGTATACGTCCAGTTTTCCCCCAAGCCAGTTTCTTCCCATTTACTCCCCTCCCCTGGCCTCTTTCTTTTACTTGAAAGTGTCCTCACAAGGTTTGTTCAAATGCGTCAAGATTGTATAAGTCCAACCAAAGAACTCACATAATCACTAGTTTGGCTTAGGGTTTCCATTTGCCACTAACCAACTCAAGAATACCCTAGCTTGCAACTTACTTCTTTACCTTCAACATCATCCTTCCATACCTTCAACAATATCTTGTTTCAGGTTTCAAAGCTTAAAAATTCAAATCCTCTCTTGAACCTCCTCCAGCTAGGTTCCAAGTCTCAAAGGTTGCCTCAATTTTTCTTGCTTCTCCCCTTGGCTCACTTGTCCCAAGTGAGATTATTTATCTATAGGGAGAGGAATAACTATCTTATAACTATATGGTAAACTAAAATCCGTTTTACAACTTTTCACCATTTTTTATGAGTGTCCAAAGCTTGTATTATTTATACATGTAATGCCCCGAGTAGAATGTAAATGTGGATTTTACTGTGGTAAAAAGACAATATAGTAGTAGTTGTTGTTTATGTTAAAAGAAACAAAACTGTGATGAACTACATTATTAAATAAATGAAATATTTTCTTGAAATGCGAAGGTGTATTTCAAAGAAAGGAAAGCAGTTGTAATAACTGATTTAAACTACCCTCCCAAACAGGAAAAGTCCTGGGTGTAGGGGGGAAGTTCTGTGTTGTTGGGGACAGACAGAAGTAATTCTTTTCCGGAGAGAAAAGGAAAAAGGAAAAGAGGATATACTGAGGAAATTGGTTAAGTCTGGTAAGGACCAGATAACCAGGCACTAGGTGCTTAGATCTTGTTGAGAGCTTGAGGCCTGCAAGATAGCTCGGGGGAGAGAATTCCATCAGGAAGATGGATCTCATGGCTGGGTGGACGAGCATACTCGAAGCACAGGTGACTTGCTCGAGTATCTAAATGTGACTCTGGCGAATCAGGTACGGATTCTAACCTCAGAGTCCTTTTTGCATTAAAAAGGAGACTTATAAATGACCGCAGTAGTTAAACAAGAAATGTTATAGTTTCTTAGAACTGTTACATTGTACTTGGAATCCGCATAAATGTGGTGTTAGTTAAAGGAATAGGCTATCTGCTGATAGACCTGGTTGAAAAACTAACTGGTGGTTATTAAAAGTACAGAGGGCTAGATTATAGAACCCTGAGTTAGCTTCTGCAATGCCAGAATTAGTTTATTAACTGCCTAGGTTAAATTATCCAATGTCTGTTAAGGGTGCAGAGTATGGCACGAAACAGGCAGAAATAACCAAGGTATTACATGCTCAGGAAAACTATATCAGAAAACTTATACCGAAATATATGAAACATAAATTATCGTTACATATTATGAACTATGAAATTCGAGCCTGGAACCCCAGCGCTTGGAAAGAGGTCACGACAGTAGCCGGACTACAATTGCTGAGACAGTACAGGAAAGAGCATGCCAAAATATACATATATACATGGTAGATGAAACACGAAACAACTACATAGTTACACAGAGAAACATCCTACAGCGATATGGGACTCTGTCCCTGAGTGTAACCAGTGCGAGTTTAACCGTAGCTTTTCCACAAAAAAAGAACAACGAAACTAGTTCAAATGAGGAACGATGAATGGCAGATCAAACCCTCATACTTCTATATATTTCGATATTCATAATCTAAAGAAAACAGAGTGGAAGTATCATCATATATATATTGAGAGCATCAATAGCAAAGCTAAAAGGTTTAGAATCGCATGCATGTATCTGAACCTGTTACATAAGAGTCAACTGTATATAAATAAACTGAAAACACGAGTTCTAACAGCGCTAAGATATACAACGTTTAAGTATACAGAACAAGTATAATGGCAACGACATTTAGTTCCAATAAGCAAAATGAATATATATTAGACGAATATCCTTAGATATAATCCAAAACGAAAAGTTTATGCCGTCGGAGGGCTTGAACAAAATGACAAGTTTCTGCTTATGTCGTCAATTAAAACAATATAGCAGTGTACCTTTGATAAGGAAAACAAGCAAACATTACTGAGAACCGACCTGTGTCCGCCGAGAAGGTTGGGCTATCGAGACCATCACCTCGATGCCATGAACGGGTTAAGCAGCTCCACCTGTGCACGCCCAACAGTAGAAAGGCACACATTAAATCAACCATAACATTACGGTGAAATAACAAGAATGTTATCCATTAATCACAAGAGCGTAAGTTACCTGAGGAAATCCGGAGCTGGGCCCTTCATGGCCTCTGGAGAGGTTGCAGGTGGTAACTGTAAGTCTGGGAAGATTGAACCAAAGTCTCGGTAGAGAGCTGAACCGACAAAGCAATGCAAACAAATGAACCCCGACCTTGGCCCACGGAGGTTAAGTAGTGACTTGAAACCCTTGAAAGTATTTCCACCCTTCGATCGCCAAAATAGATCTTGACCGTTCAGATGAAGCGGGAAGAAGAGGCGGGAAGGCCGAGGATCCCAAGGCCTAGGTGTCACATGGCTGCGTGTACAGGCCATGTCACCTGGCCAGCTGTGAGCCGATACAACCAATGTGGTAGGTGAGTTGAGCCTGCCCAAATCTATAGCCGGACCTCCAAACCCCGAGCCCATTAAATACTCCGTATGCTGGGGGAGGGTTTAGGGGTTAGGCTCAGAAGTCAACATACATGTTACATCAAAGTTATGTTATCGCTTAACACCATAATGCAAACAACGAAACCAATGTCAATCAACGAGTTAATAACAGTTTATTATGGTGAACCATGCATAGCATAATGATTGACTAAATGACAATTAGATGAAGCGCGTGAGAATATACATGGTGGTAATATATGGTGTATCAGCTCATATGTATGGTATGAGTTTTAATATTCAGACCATAACTTTTTTTTTTTTACTATGTATATTTATGTGTAAAGGGTTGTGACAAATTGGTATCAGAGCCCAGTTACAACACTGTGGCCTCAACATGACATGTTTCACTGTGCAGGAGCATACACCATGTATATTTACATGAAAAACTGATAAAATTATTTAACTTTTGTTCTCTTATGAAGGGGTGACACACAGAGCTATAACAAGCTAGCAGTCAAGCCAAAGAAAAAGGGAAAAGTAACGAAATGCAAGGAGATGACAGTAACCCTCAGGAAAATCCAGAACTGTGGGTACAGTTGGG
>APFE030759877.1:99256-114298 GCA_000404065.3 Pinus taeda | reverse complement strand
AGAGTATCGTGGTGCCGTAGAAGCTAGTAAGGAAGCCTTGTGGCTTCGTCAGATCCTATCAGAGTTTGGCTTTCAGTAGCAGCATCTGACTACACTTTGGTGTGATAATCAAAGTGCCATTCGACTATGCAAAGATCCAATCCAACATCAACGTAGCAAACACATTGAACTACACATGCACTTCATCAGAAAGCTCATTCATGACCATGTTCTTGAAGTGCAATATTGTTCAACAGATGATCAAGTTGCAGACATCTTTACAAAGGCTCTCACAGAGACGAAGTTTACTAAACTTCGATTTATGGTTGGAGTTCAGGAAGTTGTCACTAAGGGGGGATAGGCTCTAGTGCCTCCTTCCTTCTCCTATTGTGTCATATTTGTAAATCCTTCAATCCTATCCCAAGTTGTTCTTAAGGGGGGATGTTAGGATATTCCGACACAGTAAATAGTTAAATATAACTTGGTCTAGTATAGAGTTAGGTAAAGTGTGTTTCTTTACTATGTACTTTTGTAAATTAAGTCGCTTTCACCACATGTTTTTTTTTTTTTTTTTTTCTAGATTTTCAAAAAGAAAATATTTTTTTCCTAATTTAGCTTTTACCTTCTCTTTTATTTTTCTCCCTTAACCTCATTTTCACTCTTTCATAATATATGTCATTCTTTATTTATTTATTTTCAAAATGCATCCTATAATAACTAATATTTTTTTTTGAAATTTACAGTCTATTTTTAATCTCTTCATAAAATAGATAGAACATATTACTGCATTGGATAGTTTTGATGTACAGCCATTTCTTTGCGTGTGCATCAGAATGCATCAGAGAGGAATGAAGAAATGACAATATCATTTGTGTACCTAACAGTAGGAACTGCCATTCTGTACGAAAAACTGTCAGCTTCCACAAACCTCACAAACCTAATCCTGGTTTATAAGAATCATTGGCGAAGTTATACAACATTGTGATATCACAAGCATATGTATTTCAAATATGTTAAAGATTCACATTAAAAAAAAAAGTTACATCTTCAAAAGTACATCTTTATAAATTTGGCATTAAAATAAATGTATGCTGAATTTAAAAAATTAAATCCCCAAAAGTTTTGAAGTTTTGATTATACTAAATTACAAAAGTAACGTGCAAAATATTTTGATTATAAAAAATTACTAAAGTAATGTGCAAAATGTTTACTTTACCCAATATAGTATGTGGGATTTAAAATTCAGGTAGTACGTAACTTCTATATATTTCCAAAACAGGAAAAGACGTTAGTGTTCTCTAATCACAAATATGTTTTGGACTAGTTTTCAAGTATATATTGTCCCTTTCAAAATTGGACCATGAAATTTGTGAAAACTAAATTCGGTTATCTAATCATTAGATTACATCTTTGAAACTACATAAGTTTCATTATTTAAGTGTCAAAATCACACGTACTGATTAAGGTCAAAATTGGACCTCCTCTTTCCTTTTGGCATCAACTTCTTTGTTTTAAAAGACCAATTTTAATTGGCAATGAAAAATAAAATTTTATGAGTGATAGACTATTTACGCAACAAAACATTACATTGTATAAATGTTTCATGGTGGTTAGGAAGGTTTAATAATAATTTCCTAATCCTGGTTCCAATAGCATGACACGATAATGTTAAAAAATCCTGAAAAAAATTCTATGTACCGCTTCCATAGGGGAATAAATAAAAAAATTGTTTCATGGTTATGTTCGTCGACCTTTTAGAAGGAATAATTCTGGAAATTACAGTGTTGTGCGGTGTACAATTATCGACCATGACTGCGAACAACCTCTGAGACGAATAAATTATTTGTTATAGTTATATTTTTATGCAATGTACGGGACCTGCGTTAAATAAATTATAACTGTGTTGACCGAAGACGGTGGCTTCAAATCAGAAGAAATTTGAAACTTACTTTGAACGCTCAGCCGCCTTAAATATCTGAGGATGCATTTAAACTGCGTCAAACCCTTGATGGCATTTTTTGTTGGAGCTGAAATGTTTACATCTGAATCTATTTCTAACATCTATTGCTCACTTCTTACAGCTACGCATCTTCCTTATACTGACAGCTTTTTGGCTCAATTAAATAATTATATATATAAAATATGGGTGTTACAATATGAAATTATGGGAATAATTAACTATTACTCTATGGTGTTTATAGATATTAAAATTTGTGAATTGTTAGATAATAAATAGTATTTAGGTTTGTAAGATACATAAATGCTGGATCAAAGAGAAGTAGTATGCTAATAATCATAAAATAGTAAATGTTAAATAATTATAAATAAATATATTTGATTAGAGAAATAATTTAGAGTATATTTGATTTTACATAATAATAGAATTGTTGAGTTACAAAATAAATTGCTCATGTTACAAATAAACTAGTGCCTTGGAACTATTATATTTGATATTGTTAAAATATATTATTTCTAGAAAAAGAGCAGGAATAAGTAGGGCTATAAGAGGGCGCAACATGGTGTCATCATTACAACCAATTCCTATCACCCCATGATAGAGAACATATTGTGGAGTTGGAAAAGATTCATGATAGTGAAATTTTGAACTTAATGAGATTCTTTCAACAAATTTCCGAGGCTTCGATGAACTCTTTGGATCATGAACAAGGACAACATGTTGCTCTAACTGAAGGGGCCCCAAACCCAAAAAGAAACAACTTGCATTGGGAGTTAGAAAAAGTAAAATTTCCAGATATTTGGGGGTCCATAGATGGACAAGGAATAGAATCTTGGCTGGGAAAACTTGGCTATTTTTTTTCTTCGAGGGACTACACATCAAATAAGAAGGTAAGGATGGAAGTGTTTCAATTAAATGGATGTGCATGATTGTGGTGGAAGACACTCTTACCACAATTGGGAATGAATATTTCAGAGGCAACATGGGAATTGTTCGACGAAAAATTCAGAGAACATTACCTATCAAAGGAACTTATCGAAAGACAATTGAATGAGTTCAATTCCTTAAAACAAGGCATCAGCCTATACCCAAGTATGTAGCCCAATTCATGGATCTAGTAATATATGCTCTACAACCAAACACATAAAATTTAAGGGTAAATAAGTTTGTTTATCGATTGAATTACAATACTTAGTCCAAGGTAAGAATTTTGATGCCTCTTACCTTGCATGGGGTAGTTACATGAGCCATCATTGCTGAAGAGGAGAGTTTAAGCAGTGGACCAAGTAGGCCACCAAATCCTACTTGGTTAGGAGCACCTAATGGGAACAAATTAGAGAACAAAAACATCAGAAAGGACAAGTATAAAACCATCAAAGATAGTCATTAGGGAACCAGAGGCCACCATATCATCCTCTAGCATAATAGTCATAATCTACATCTCAACGGTCATGGCCAATAGCCCAATATTCATTTTTGATGCAAAAATATTTCCTTCATAGTAGTATTGTGCCCCACCCCTACAATATTTAGCACAATAGTCTGATTCATACCAACAAAGTTCAAGACTAGCATTTAGTTGAATCGGTAGTATGAGCTGAGCTACTAAGAGGGGATGTTGGACTTGTGCAGGTCTGCACTAAAAGAGATTTTCCTTAGCAACAAGGGAAGTCCAACTTAGCATAGTAGTAGGACATAGTGGAGATCTAGGAAAGGATCATCAAGTCCATGCAACATTAAATAATTGCTAGGTTAAACATTAGTACCCAATACTCAAGATGACAAATTGTATTAATGATATTAGTTTTGTTGTTTTAATAGATATAGGAGCTATTGAACCTTTATTTAACATAATGCATTATCAAAATTACAACATGAGACAATTGCAAAATATTATTTTAGGCATGAAAAAATGGTTTATTGAATGAAAAAGAGGGCAGATAAGTTAGTAAGGGATTGTGAGATCGAACTAAGTATGTAGAATGCTAAGGTTTCTTTGTATGCTATGGTCCTAGGATCTTATGACATTGTCATAGGAATGGATTGGTTAGATCAACATGAGGTAATTTTAGACTCCAAAGATAAGATGTTGTGTTTCTTAATTATGACAGTTAGAATAAAATCCTAGTGCAAAGAAATTGAGGAGTGTTCTTAAGGTTCTTCTCATTGATGCAACTGAATAAATGTAATTGGAACATGTGCCAATCATATGTGATTGCAATGTTAAATACAAAACAGATTCAGAAGACCTAGATAAGTATCTATTTCTTATTGAATTCAAGGACATGTTCCGAGAAGAATTGCTTGGGATATCTCTTAAGAGGGAAATCGATTTCACTATTGATCTTAAACCTAGTTCAATGCCTATCGCTAAGACACCATATTGTATGTTCACTCCTAAATTGAAAGAATTGTAGGTTTAATTATGTAAAAATTAAAATAAATTTTCTATTACTGATGAAATCGAACTAAAATCTAGAGATTACAAATTTCCTCTACTATTCCACAGAATGGAAATCACAATTTAGAAACACATGTAATGACATGCAACAATAAAAACCACAAGAACATAATGATTTATATGGGAACCTAAAGGGGAAGAACCCCTCTGCTCCTTTTCATTAATCAAATGAGAATGAAAAATTATTACGATGTATTGCTTTGATCCCAAAGCACACCCTTCACTGTAAACCTATTCTCCTATTGAATGTCCTACTTTGGAAAACACTTAGTGAATTCGAGCCTCCAACTACCTCCCATTTCCTTGCGTAATCCTTGAGGAAATGAGATTCTAAAATTGGAATTTCCTCCTATTTGTTTGTGCAATTCCCAAGGAATGATTCACCTACTTAACTACCAAGCCTCTACACTCAAACAATATATGATTGATAATTACAATGTGCCTTTCCTCCAATCCAACTAAGTAATTCGAATTCCATGCACGTCTAGGCCATTTTTAGCTCATTGACTAGTTTAACTGAGAGATCGCTGAGTTAACAATAGTTCTACTACTAAATTGACCTTTAATTGACACGATTAATTACTTGAGCTCATTTAAATGAGTACAACTGAAAATAATTGAACTAGATTTCTAAATTTTAGCAATCACTACATGCACAACTCTACTTCTAGCCTATAACTTGAATTTGTTGAGCTAACTAGTTGTTGACTAGAGGGGGCTTGGACCCAAGTTCAGAGTTAACTATGCTAGCAACAAAACCCTACACTACTGACCCTTTCGGCAACAACCCCCTTGGCGCAAACAACAGTCTCACCTAAGACAATATTAGGGGATGCTAGAACTAGGTTTCTACATCTAGAAGGCTATGTGATGTGGGGGTAAGGTGTTTCTTCACTTTAAGGCTGGATCTGACCTTCACAAACCCTTTATCCTCAAAATCCCCAAACTTAAATAAAATTCCAATTAAACAGAGTTATGAGCTTCACCTAAGGGTCTAATCACAACATAACATATAATAGTAGATTTAGATCTTCGCTGTATAATTAAGACAATCTTACAGGTAAATGGAATTCAACTGAGCATAAATACAAAAACACATAAGTATATTTTTCGGACATAGAATTGCTTCAAATACTCTTTATTATTCCAGATCTTCATTACATATACTTTTCTGACCCTGCACACACAACTGCTGGAGCCTGCGCAGTCAACTGCGGACTTACCAAGGTATCCGCGCACACAGCAGCAGGAGCCTTCCCCTTCGCCTAAATACAGAAAAGAAAAATTCATACTCTAAGCATTAATCATAATATTGAACTTGCTTAACTTAACTGCTTAATGACTCCTCAAGGACTCCCTTTTATAATGTTTTCATTACATTACCATGGTTGATGAACCATGGGTGAAGCTTAATACAACTCATCCCTTTACAAAATAAGGGGCTTTGACTTGCCTAAAATCCTCTTTAACTCTTAAGAACCTATGCTACTTGCACTCTGCTCCTCAAAATGCGGAGACTTTACAATATCCTATCAAATTTGATGTAAGACTTAGCAAAACATAACCCTAGGGGACCCTATCCCAATAGGCCCTCAACACAAAGATGTGACTTGTCCTGAGTCACTCTATTAGTATGTCCTCGACATGTGCTTTGAGGCTGCTGAATTCTAACTTCAAGGCTTGAAGTTCTATTGTATACTGCACGACGACTTGCCAAACCTCTTCAACCAACTTCTCTATAGTTGGCCCTGCGACTACTAAGCCCATCATCCTCTGCATCTGTTGAAGGGATTTCAATTTTCTCTGGACATTCTATGACAATTGTCTTGCTTCATCGGCCCATGGCTGGGTCCTTGCTAAAATTATAGATGTCTTTCGACGCAACTCATCGATTTGAGTCTATATGGTTTTCCCTTCTTGGAGTCTGGCAAACCTCTGCACAATTGCTAAGGTCTGTGATGTCACCCTGATCTCATTAAACTATAGTTTCTTCTTGGAGATGTCAACTTCAATTTTATGCAGATGTGGGTCCTCGTGCATCGAGATCCACATTTCCATCGTACTTTCAAAAATTTAGTTGCAGTTGTTAACTGAAGTGTAAAGAACTTCCATATCAAATTTGATAGTAGCCTTGTACTTCTCTCAGACTTCTGGAGGGGTGCTAGGCTGCAGCTTCATCTAAAGCTATGAAATTTGCAGCTGTAGCTCAAACTGCACCTTTCCCACCTCAGCCTTAGACTCTTTCACTATTGCTCCCAGCTTTTGTAATTTCTCGGCCAAAGCTGGCTCTACTAGAATCTGAAGCTTAGGAAGCTTAATGCATACCAGAGTTGTCGTTGCTTCTAGCTACTAACTACATGCAACGACCTATTGAGCCTTGAAACTACATCTCTCCTACACACTTTCCTAGACTTTTTCCCCTCACTAGTACCTCATAAGCTATCAAACATCATTGCATATTGATTCTAAAAGAGCATTTAAGTGGTTTTCTGACTATGTTTTTGTGTTTGCTGTTTGACTTAGATTTTGCTCATTAGCTGCGGAATGTAGCCACTTTCCATAGCTGATTCAACTTTCTGTAGTTGTTTTTGTTAAACTCTAGGTTGCAAGTGTCATCAAGCAAAACAAGGCACGTGGGTAGTTCAGGAATGATCTGAACATGGATCAGGTCCTATTGGTTTAGCTAGATTCATTAAGGAAAGCCGTGGTCAACGGTGGTCAAACAATGATCAAACGAAGGAGTCCTACGGCAACAGGTCTTTGTTTTTCGACACGTGAAGGGTCTGAGGCCGTTCCTAGATCCTTGGGGTCATTTTGACAGCTGTAGGTTGCCTCTACGATGCAGATCCAATGGCCATCTTTTGATAGATTGAATGATCTCGGCAACAATCATGCTAAACTCTTGGATGCTGTCTTTTTACGTGTCCTTAGTTGAAGATGTTTCATAGGAAAACAGTTGTGAAATTTTTCTTATAAATAATGCATTTGCACATGCATAGAACTAGTTAATTTTTGTTGTCGTTTTGCTGTCAGTCTTTGTACTGTACCGTGAACTGGTCCTACTGTTGTAACGAGAGGATTCTTCCTCTGTTTTTCAATATAATTAGACTCCGTTTTATATGACTATGTGAGCATAATTCTAGAATGATAGCGTGTTGACCAAGGCTGTGCAGAGGGCCCCTGCACGCTGAGGTTTTGTTTTCCTTATTGTTGTAAAGTTTTTATGTATTGTTTCCTTATTTCCATTGCACATATTTCATAGTTATCCACCTATGTATATTTCATTTGTTATGGTATTAACATTTCATTCATGTACATGATTTTTCAAGCTTTGTATATTGTTGCTAACACTGATCAGTGTGTGTGTTTCAGGATAGAGTAGGCCTGGGCATTTTCATACAGTTTTTACAATAACTAGTGACATGAGATTAGCCTCTCTGCTGACTTTTCTTTTCTTACCTTTTCAATTTCAGTTATGCTTTGATTTCAGTTTTATTCATCTGCTTTGTCAGTTAGTTTAGATATCAAATCTCTCACATCATTGATGTTATCTCCAGAGCCATAGCTTAGACTACTTGGTGAGCTATCAGACTATGAATGATGTGATTTGATTTTAGCTTTATTTTTCTGCAATTAGATATCAAATTCCTCATATCATTGATGTTATCTCTAGAGCCATAGCTTAGACTACTTGGCGAGCTATCGGACTATGAATGATGTGATTTGATTTTAGCTTTATTTTTCTACAATTAGATATCAAATTCCTCATATCAATGACGTTATCTCCAGAGCCATAGCTTAGACTACTTGGCGAGCTATCAGACTATGAATGATGTGATTTGATTTTAGCTCTATTTTTCTGCAATTAGATATCAAATTTCTCATATCATTGACATTATCTCCAGAGCCATAGCTTAGAATACTTGGCGAGCTATCAGACTATGAATGAAGTGAATTGATTTTACTTTTATTAGTTTGCAGTTTTTGATTTGTTGAGTGTAGTAGCTTAACTCATTTTTCTTCCTGTATTTAGATAAGCAGTAGAGATAATGATTTCATGATCAGTAGTTCATTATTTGTTTGATTTGAATAGAAGCACATTTTCATTCTTGTTCAAGTATTAATTTCATCACTAGTATGTTTTAAGACCTTCTGAAGTGTTAAGTTCTGGAAATCATTATAGAAGACATAATTGCCTTAAAATCTATACCCAAACTTGCCTTCTAAAGTATTCTTAAAACTTAGGAATAGGATTATCATTTGCATTAGGAGACAAACCAAGATAAAACCCCCAAAAACAAGATAAAATTGATAAAAAGTAAGAAAGAGGTTGTCTTGCACATATAGTGCACCACACTTCATCAGTTTACAAATCCCAAATTGATAATTAATTTAGCAATTTAGGACGCACTAAATTGACTAAACACGACCTCTGCTCGTTCTTTCAGCACCTGCACCGTTTCCTCGAAAATTTGCTGGTTGTTAGTCTTGACTTCATTGATAATCAGTAGTGCAAGTTGTTCTTGGACCAGGAGCTCATCCAATACTCCCTGATGCAACTCATGCAAGGATTGAATGGGGAATGCCGATGTCAAGCCGTAAAAAGGGTATGTTTCACCTCTAATTACCTCACATTAACTTGTCAATCCAGGAACGATTTGTTATCTCAAAGAGTGTACTCGGTTTGAGGCTGTCATTTGTCAGAGTAATGCTAGTAATATAGTGCTCAAGAAAATACAAGAGTAAACGGATGCTTGAAAGAAAATCTACTTACAGCAAAATACTTTGAAGCCTAAATCATTCATTCGGAAAAATAAGCAATGTATTAGTTAACGGTCCAGTAACAATAACTCATCCCTTTGGAAACTGATGTAACCAAAAGTAATCAAGGAACAAATCATCAATTTGGGGACTAGAAAGCAAATGCCAATGCCCACTACAGTTTCAGATCGTTCTGCACACCAAAGCAATCAATAATGCAAATAATAGGAAATGGAACAACAATTAAGAAATGGAACAGCAACTAGAAAATGTAATAGCAACTAAATCTTATGAACAAAAACACCTTAATCTACAGAAACAAGTGCAACAGCCTTATCCTACAGAATACTCAAAGGATAAATCGAAAAGCAAACAGAAATGGAATGGCAACAAATTACCAATGAAATATAGAACAACGCTTGGAGCCTACGGTGCTGAAATGAATGATACACATAGCATATAAAGATATTAAGAAAAATAGTAATCTGAGTCTGATACCGCAAGTATTAATCCTGGTTAGAAAGGGCAACGATCACAATTCATAATGGAACTGCAATGTCAATTGAACAACAACCGTATGAAGTATAAACCATAGACAAATACAGTAATACCAGGTTAAGAAGGTTACAACTTGATTACTCTACAATTACACAGCAATAGCATTCTGTAGAGAACAACAATGTTACATTAACGACTTTTAAAGGAATAGCAATACGTCATAAGATCAAAATGCACATTATGACTTTCTTGTTGCAGAGAACAATATATGGAATATAACAGAGTTGCAATATAAGATAACAAAACACACCAGATTACCTATTCAAGTTGATAATACAAACCACACACGAACTAAAGATAATGATACAGGAGCAAGTGTTCCACCAGGGCCGGGCCCTTAGCCTCCAGGGATACATCGCTTGCAGTTATTCTAGAATCACAGATGGAACAACAACCAGATTTATATTAAAGCATTGAAACAGAGTTATAGTAAATCTCTTCTCAACGAGAGTCGATGATCAAAGTTCAAGTACAGAGAAAAATTACATGACAAATTAACTGTCCCCCGGGCTAGCAGTGCTACCCCTACTTATAACAGCTGAAGCGGAGATATCAAGGATGCAAAAATAGTTAAAGAAGCGATCCCTCAGGATCAAAGGATCCCGAGGGATTCGCCAAGCTATTAATCCTCAGTTATCCGGTCGTTTTCTTGCGCCGAGTCGATATCTCCTTTTCATTTCCATGGCTAAGATGTTTTAATTTAGATCGTTTTGTTTACATATGGTTTCCCGCCAAAGGGACGAAGGTTAGCTTGGCCCTCTCTTTTCTTTGGAGCGGCAATCTTTAGTTTTTGCCTTTTCCTGCATAAGAAATAGCAATTATTAGCGTTTTCATGTTGCATATAAATCTTTATAGATTTTTTCATGATTTCCCATTATCTTCCTAGTTCATGATGCAAAGATGTTACGAGTTCTAAAGAAAAGATGGAAAAATAGTCAATGAAAACATACCTTCTTCAATACTCCACACACCCCCCTGCTTACCCTTTTTCATGCCCTCATGAAAACATTGTAGTTGACATGTAAGGCAGTGAGAGAGTAGGCTGGAGATGGGATCTCATGTGGTGGCCTACAACTGTGATGCCTAACTAGGTGTTCAAAAAGATGGCCTATCAGACCCTCAGGCATCTCATACAGGGCTTGGTATACATGTGTAGGGTGCCAAATAATTAGGCTTCGAAACCTATATCCTAACCAAGATGGCCCTGCCCTCAAGATAATTTCTCCATAGAGGTTTAGACGATCAACGACTAACTTAAAATTCTCGTAATTAAATGGTTCCTTGAGTTGGCTGTTCGGATTAGAGGTCTGATATCGAAATTTAGCAGCTGCAACGGAAAGGTACTTAATGGTAAAGAAGTATTCTATCCCTTGCCGGTTGATTTTTGTATGAATGGGTTTTAACGTGTCAATCACACCCGGAGTCCTCATAAGGCTCCTATGTTTGTTCCATAACTGTAATGGGTCTCTAGGCTCAGCTCTTACCCATAAGTCTAATCCGTTTTCCTGTCTTTGGAAGGCATTATAGGCTTTAAGCCATTTAATTTGATTAACTCCAAATGAAATAAATGCCTGCAGTTGGATATCCCCAACGAAAGGGCCAGGGTTCTGCTCTATGTCCTGGTCTAGCACAAGGTTATGCAGATAGAACTCACACAGTAGTCTTTGAACCTTCACTCCATAATGCTTACAACAATTTATAAAATCATCAATGGTATTTATTTGGATAGGGGCTCCTACTTTGACGACCTTAATTTTCAATTGCAAATAATGTTCCACTAAAAACAAGGCATAATTCTTGGCAGGGGATCTACATGCTAAGACGTCAGTGTACAAAGAGCATAAGGTATCCATCTATCTGATGACTACATCTAATCTATGAGTTACCTTTGCGACTTTTTCTTGTTCTTTTCGCCATCCTTCAAAGGCTTGGCTCTCAGATAAATTAACATTCCTTAGTTATTGTTGTAGTTCTTCATACTTTTCTCGAGAAACTATTCGTTCCGTGAGTTTTTCAACTGCTTGTTGCGCTTGCATCAAACCCTCTCGTAGGGTTATTGTCCTCGAATCGTTGTCCCACATAGTAGTGGCTAGCAGAATATTTACTTGAATCTTCCTATTGTGTCGCCTTGTATTCATAGTCTGCATCCTTTCAAAGGGTTGTGTCTCTGTTTGAACTTCCTTGTCATAGGTCAATATATCGTCTATTTGTACTTCAATATGAGAAACAATAGAATGTTGTTCCTTTTGCTTTTGAACGAAAATTTGTTCTTTAACAAGAGTTTGAACAACAAACTGTTCTTCAATGGCGATTTGAACAAGAGGTTGTTCTTTGACAGCAATTTGAACAGCAGACTGTTCTTTAGCAGGATTTTGAATAGCAGGCCGAACAGGTGTCTTTCGAACCTTTTTCTTGGGGGGTTTCACCAGAGTAGCTGCATGTGTTTCCCCAGAAGTTCTCTTTGTTCTCTTTCTTATCCTCAAAACCCTGATTTGTTGCTGAAGTCGAGCTATCACATTTAGTAACCTTTGTTGTCCTTTTCGTAATTGTTTGATTTCTTCTGCTTCCTTAGAAGGAACAACTGTCTGTTTACTCAGGCCTGGACTACTATCCTGGCCAATTCCTTGGTTTTTCTCTTGGGGTGCTCCTTTGATGTTTTGTTCAGGCTGCTTAGGAGTAGAAACCCTAGCTGGTTCTGTTAATTCCTAGGTAACTTCCTTATTCACCCCTTCTTCTTCATGCAATTCTTCTGGCGTAGTCTGGATGGGAGCAGATTGTTCACCTCCCTTATCTTCATCATCATGAACAAAATGATTCTCTTCGTTTTCTTTCCTGTCGTATAATTCCTTGGGTGCATTTTTATCCTAAGCAAAATGCTCCTTCGGGTGTTCCTCAGTCTGGAGGCCTGGCGGGCTAAGAGGCTGGCCATATTCACCCATATTGGCCAAAATTTTGGCCAACTCGTCCTCTTGCAATGGATTTTTCCGTGGACTCTCTTCACGTTGTTCTTCCTCCGCCTCCACCTGCTCAGGTTGCTCGATCTCTTCCTCTGTCTCTCCTTCCTCATTTTCTTCTACGTCTTTCTCATTCTCCTCTCCTTCCAATTGCGGGGGTTGCTCATCCCCTGAGTCATCTATCTCCACAAGCTGGCTGGTACCCCCTTGGGGATTTTTCAACCTTCCTCTAATTCGTGCCAATCTAACTAATTTTCTCCGTTTTGATGGTCTAGCTGGTGTACTGGCAGTGTGTTTGCGTTTTGGAGCTGGCAAAGTTGGTGCCCCATCTATTATAGCAATTAGTTCTTTCCAGTTGCTCTGCTGCTAAGCCAAACTGTGGCTAACTATCAGCCGTATTAGCCCATGGTAACTCACCACCGATTTGACATGTTGTGACTTTTTCATTCTTCGGGCAACATCATGCAGTAATGAATTTAAAAATGCAGGCAGGTTCACAGAGCATTTTTCTTTTAATACAGCTAAGAGTTTAAGGCATCGTGGTCTTACCACATCTTTCCTACCTTCACAGATGATGTAGCTCTGGATGATCCTCGCCAATTCTGCCCATGGTTCTCCTAATGCTGCTGGTAGGACTCCCTTTACTCTAACTGTCAGGTTCTGGCCTACATCCTGGAAGATCTCCATGACCTTTTGCAGTCTCTCCTTCTTCGGAGTCCACACAGGTCCAGTGGCTGGCAATCCCGAGACCTCTGCAATTACATCATTGGTGACCGTTATATGTTTCCCCCTTACTGTGGAGTGATTTTCTTGTAAATTATGCAAGAATTCTATTGCCACGGTCTCGTTGGATTCCTGTATGCGATTAAGATAGACTAACCATCCTGCCTTTGCCAGGATTTCCCATGCAGTGTCGAAAACTGTCAATACCTGTGGTTCTCCTCGAATTGACCTTCCTCCCATGCTTTTAGCTTACTGTAAAAACACAGAAATGGCAATGGAAGAGCAAGTTGTTCGAACTGTTAGCAACACAGAAGAAAATAGTAAAATCTCAATGCTCGTTCAAATCTTACTAATTGTTACAGACAGAAATATCTTAGGAACAACAAGGCATGCAAAACAAGATACCGTTAAGCCTTGCTATTCCGAGTAAGAATTTGACGAGTAATAGCTTGACACGTATATCTGCAAATTATGAAGTCAACCCTCCCCCTGTAATGTGATAGGCCATCCTCGACCGTCAAATGGAGGAGCGGTGGGCCAGTCTGTTCTGGTACAGGGGTCATAAAGGAACAGCGTATGGAAGGATGCCATGTTTACAAATGTAGCAGGTTACCGAAATCGAGGTGTATAATAGGGTCGCTTAATAAATAAGAAAATGTGGTTACATGATGCGAGGCTGGGAGGATAGGACAACTGACGTGCATAACGAGTGTAATGCGGTCATTGTCTACTTTTTCTGTCATGATTGGTTATAATGGATTTTCATGCGTTTAATGGTTCAGGGAAGGGATATGCATAATCCTATTTGACATATTATAAAGGTATAAGACCGAGAAGGGTATTAATGATGATTATTGGCATTTAAAGAAATGTGACTTCAATACCATTAACAGAGCTCTGTTGCTGACAGGTGTCCATAACCTTGGCAGAGTTGTTTATTTCACCCATGGAACCATGATCCTTTGTGTATGCGTAGGAAGTTCTATTCAGTGTCAAAATGGACGTCATTATGGTGGCTTGGTAACTAGTTAAATCATAATGCCATTCACCAGGAAGGAGTGAAAGGTGGGCAGGCTAGCTTGTGATGAGACCTCCTGTTCCAAGGACTCTTTATTTTTTCTGATGTGCCTCTTGGACCATATCAAGGATAATTTTAGGGGCGAATGTTCGCCCTTTGGCGAAATTAAGGGGTTTTAAATTTTTAGTGGGCGAATATTTTGTATCCTAGTACATTTTTACAAATCACCTCAAATAGCCCACCTTATTTTAAGGGAGAGGGTAAAAAAGGTAAATTTAGCCCTTGAAATTAGGAGTTACAACCTTCCATTCGCCCATTTTCAAGAATAGGTTTTATTTAAGTGAATCCATTCGCCCATTTTCAAGAATAGGTTTTATTTAAGTGAATCCTATGGGCCAAAGACCAAATACATATTTATAAAAGAGATATGGTAAATTAATAAAAATATAATAAATGAGAGGTATGGTAAATAAATAAAGCATTTTTTATATTTACTCCATAAGTCACCTTATATACATGCAAGGGTGTAAACAAATAAAAATATAAGTGGAGGTATGGTAAATAAATAAAACGTCTTTTTATACTTACTCAAAAGGTATGGTAAATAAATAAAAATATAAATAAACTAGAC